>JAHFZB010000066.1:225257-267757 GCA_036884735.1 Huso huso
TGTATCTCGATGGTATTTTGCAAAAATAAAGTCTATTTGAATTAAACAACCTCTTGCACTGTGTGTGACTGTGATTGATTGATTGATTGTGTAGCAAATAAAAGGTCCTTTTCTTTCCCTCCTGTTGCACAGTAAAGTCTGTTGTCAAGCGTCCCACACTATGCGAACTGTGACTTCAAACTTGTTCTGTAATTCCAACACTGTAGACAAAGCGATGATAAAAAGGCTGAAAATGTATAAATCTTTTAAATAAAGCCCCTTTTCTCTTCTTTCCTCCCGTGTTCACCGTCAGCGTTTTCTTTGTAAAGTCCACTGTGACCGGCGCGGCTAGTCGCTGAGTTTATGTAACATTCAGACCTCTCTTGAAACAGTCGGGGTGGATGTCAGTCTCCACCGGGTAAGGCGCGTGGCGCTTAGAAACAGCTTTCATCTATGCGCCGTCGCCGCCGCTGCCCGTCCGGCCGTCAGGCAGATGTTTTCAGGTCCGCTGAGTGTCCGCCTCCACGATCCTCTGGATCTTATTTCTGGTCATGGAAAACATGGTTTTGACAGCGTCACCGAAGCTTAGGGTGGTAGACAGCCTTCCCACCATATCTTTGTTTATCAGCAGCAGCCGCGTGCAAAACGCCTTGGTTTTGTTCGTCCAGGGTCAGTCTGCCGATCACCCTTTCTGTCTGAGTACGTGAACCCGGACGCATGGCGAAACGAAGCCAGCTGCTAAAACGTTTCAAACCTCTCCAACGTCGTAGCTGAAGGTGTTCCTCTCGATCACTATTACGATTGGGATCGCTTCTTCCCCGGATACCAGGAAACATCTTTATCAAACCGTTGGCGTGCTTTGCGATCAGGAGGGGCGTGGGTTTTAAGGCTGTCGCCAACGATGTCGCATACAGGCATTCGTCCAGACCGGCGACCTAAATGGAAGAAAGAGGACAGGAGGAAAGAAAGATGCCATACAAGCGGGTCAGTCGAAGCATACGTAAAATATTCACGCATGACCGGGCTGCCCGAAAAAATGTCGAGGGCATTGGATGAAGGTGACTTCTTTAGCGTTCCTGACCTATTTCAAATACTATCTCCCTTACAAACTGTCTGTCAACACCAACGTGATCAACAGGGCTCTCAGGCACGACTTTCTGTTGATTCGTGAGGTTTGCACCTTTTCCACCGCACCCTCTGATGTTGCGAGTTACGTGAGCGCCGCCCCTGTGGTCCCTCCCCCGTGTCAGCCGCTGGTTACATGCTGCGGTCCCCTGACTGGGGTAGGGACGCCCGGTCTGGCCGCTTTGGTGGCGCCCGTGTGGCGCAGACACCTATGGCCTTTAAAACAGCTGGAATCGGCTGGGCGTTCGTTGCGTGGCGGCCTGCCATTCCGTGTTGGAGGCCTGTTGCGGGGACAGGATTTGAATCGACCGCCGACTGTTGCGCCCGACGGTCAGACCTTGTTTGTTCTGTCCGCGTGCCACGACGGACTGCTCTGTTTTGGGATGCGCCGGTGAGGCCAGGGGATCGACCAACTTGCCTTTGTTCTGAACACCGCGCACTGTTTGCTTCGGGTGAAGGGCCCCGCACTGGCTCAAACCTGGACCGGTCAAAGCCTTGGGTCCTGAAAGCCTTAACACCAACACCCACACGTGTTACCTAACAAGAGCGAAGGAGCCGACAAAGGTGTCCTTTCAGTTGCAGTAGTGCACACCCCGGCGCCCGAGAGCGAACCCGTGGAGAAAGTGGGGTCCACGGCCACCACGCACCGCCGATTGACGGTGGTCCTCGACCGCCTCGTGCCGCTGGAGAAACCTTGAAACTGTCGCCGCTGAACGGCTTCAACCCGTCCGTTACCCCAGTCTCCGAGATGCACCCGTCAGTTCCGACTCGAAGCTTCCAGGTTGGACCAGAGCCAGCAGCTGCTGCAGAAAACATCTACGGAGATGTGATCCGGACAGTAGATAGCATCACAGTTGCACGTGACTCCGGCAAGTGGGCGTGCATTGAACATTTAAACCTGTGCTTTATGACGTGCAGCGCAGTTCTTCCCGTCCGTGATATCCTAACTCTGCTGATCCAGGCTTCCGGAGACACGGGAGAGCTGATATGGATCTGTTTGGTCCCGTTGATGGCCATCAACGGAAGCACGCCAAAAGCGCTCGTGTTAATAAAAACGGCTTTCACGACCAGCACAAAATCCGGGTTTTGTCCTCGAGCCGTCTGCGGCAGAGAGAGGAGAGAAAAAGAGAAGAAGAAGAAGTCACGCCTCAAGAACTAAAAGCTATCCGGGCATATAACCAGAAGACGCGTCTCGATGCGGTGAGGGCGACCTCACGGGCCGCCTGTGGCCCCTGACCTTTTGTCCCCTGTGGGTGGCCAAATGCCTGTGTATGAACTGTCGGTTTGTTTATCACCCTCGGGGCAAAGCGTGGGTGTGTGAGGAGCACATGGTTTCTCACATCTGCCTGGAAAGAAAAAGCTGTTTCTCCCTGTTCCTTCTGCTACGGTGCAACCCCGAGGCCATGCGCGAGCGCCGCTGCATTTTCGTTTCGGCAACGGGGCCCGGACGAAGTCCCCAGAAGAACTCAGCCTCCGCGCCCGAGGACTACAGAGACAGCATGAGGTTGACAAAGGCGAATGAGAAGAGCTCGCTGATCCGTAAGATTATCACAGAAGCGGTAGAACCCATCGTGGCTTCGCCAACACCATCACCCAGGAGGAATTTAATCGCAGCTATCGGCGAAACAGAAAGCATCGCTGGTGTAAAGCCGACGGCAGGTCGGCGGCGTCAACATCCGAGACCGAGAATGCGCTAGCCACGAACCGACAAAGAAACGTGGCTGGGCGTGGGCAAAGGGCGGTGGCTGGCGAACTTGCCAACAAGATCGCGGGTCGGGTTGCTACAGCGCTTGATTTTTGTTTTGTTTTACACGACGAACTCAACTACCTGATCGGTTTGCTGTACAAGACCTTGGATAAAGAGGACTTCAAACGGGTGATAGTCGTGCCCATCCCATGCCTCTACAAGACCCTTGACCCTCCGAACTGGAATACGACGTTCAGGCGATGGTGGGCATGTTTTTCAAGAAGACCAAAGCGGTCACTCACTCTCTGTACACCACCACGGACAAAAAATGTTTGGAGATCTTACACAAACACAGACACAAAATGCTAAAGGTTCATCGGTACGTTTATTTGTATGACATTGAAGATGCGCTGGCACGCCAACAGGTCGCTCTTCGGTGAAGGGCATGCATCTCACCTGGTCACACAACAAAAAAAACAAACAAAAAAACACAGTTTCATTTGTACCCAAAGTTAAAAGAATAAAAGTATGATGTGTATTCTGTCTCGTCTGCTTACTCACTCTCTGCAAAACACAATCGTACAACAATCACTATCCACTATCCGGTGAAGGCGCACGTTGTCGCCCGCGTGACGTTGCTCACGCAGACAGCGTTTGCCCGTGCGGTCAGGGCCACGTAGGTTCCTGCCAGCTCAATCAAGCGCTGGGCACGCGTCTCTTGTCGCCGAAGTGGTCCATTTGTGTTTCCAAATAAAGCATGATGTTTTCATAAGACTGTAGTCTTTCTTTCTTCCGAAGTTTCAACGCCCGACGCACAGGGCAAACCCATGTTCGGGCGGTGGCGTCGCCTGCGGTGTTCGCCGCCGACACGAGTTGTTCCACGCAATGAACGACACCGAACGCCATTTCGAGGGTCACGGCAAGGCGCCCGCCCGACGACGCCGCTCGATCCGACCCCGCTTCCTCTTCCACCATCGCCTTGATTACCGCCTCGGTCGCTCTCCTTCGAAACGGCCAGTCCCCGGCCTTTGAGCAGGTTGTAAAACGCTGGGCCACCCGATCCGGGAGAGCGAGATTGAAACAGGAACGCCAGCCTCACGGGCATGGTCCGTCTCACGCAGAGACAGGTCGATCAAACATTTGACCATTTTCAGAATGACACCGACAGTCCGCTCCTCGTCTGCGGGTAAAATCAGGACGACCAACCTCCTCCTAACACCGCAGCGCGGTGAGCAAAGATAGCAAGGTCGACAGGGCTATCTCCGCTTCTGTTCTAGGGGGAGAAGGACGTCAAGAGCACGGAATGTCTCCGATCGGTCGGACGAGCCGCGATAAACACCTTGAGCTTGTTCCACCGCGACGCTCCATCGGCCCGCAGCTCTGGCGTGGGTGGTCGCAGCCCGATACGACGAATCTCCACGCTCTCGCCGAAACCGTGCCTTTCCAGCTTAAGCAGATCGAAGGAGGTCTCGTGGATTGAAGCAAAACTCCACCGCCCGCATACCGACAGTCTGTTTGCCGCGGTGGACGAACTTCGCACACGGGAAACTTTTCGAACCCTTTCTTTTTCTTCCAGGTTCAAAACGCACACCTTGAAGACGTCCTCCAGGATTTGCGGAGCGTTGCGCTCGGGTCTGACAAAGGTCAGGCACCCGGTGGTGGTTGCGAAGTCCTCGAACGAGGGCGATAAACTCAGCTCTTTTGAGCAAAGTCTCCTTGGACAGCAGACACGAGAGAGCCGCCGTGAAGTGCAAACCGTTGATACGCCCACGATCGTCGAGGTGTCCTCTGTTTCTTTTTTCCCGTGGCCCACGGCCTTAAACCGTTGCTGGAACGCCGCAGCCGTTTCCTCTTGGGTTTCCGGCATCGCGTTGTTGTAGAGCAGATCGATGGCACCCTCGCCCATTTTGATTTCTTCCGCTGGTCGCGCAAGGAGCCGTTTTGAAGAGCAACTGAACCACATGCCCTTGTGAGGAACAAGGGTGGGGTTGACGGGGTCAGCTTGTTTGAGAACAGGCCGGCGATCTTTCGCTGCCCGTTCGGTCTCTTCCATCCCGATGACGCTCGTGACGATGAACGGGAGCGCCCTTGGCTTTATGTTGTACACAGCAAAGGTCTTCTCGCTCTGCTCGCGTCTGACGCGGATTTCGGTTTCCTCGGCGTGTAGCCTGATGAAGACCACGAAGGCCCCGGCGTAGCGCGTAACGTATTCTCCGACGGTCGTTTGGAACTCGGTGTCTGTTTGTATCGGGACGAGGATGTACATGTTTCCGTTCCGGACGGGTTCGCGCTGCGGAAACGTGGTGGTGAGGACCAGTCGGTAGCAAGCGGAAGCCAAGAGTTGTTTCCCAGCCATCGTGTCGGCGGAGTCCCCGTGGACATACACGGGGACTCTCGCGGCGAAGGCGGCGTTCTCTCTTGTTCCGCTTACGATCAAATTGGTGACGTCTTGATGCTCCTGGAACCACCGTCCGTGGACGCACGGGTTTGGCGATCAAACGGACGCGGGCGTTGGTGGAACCCATCAGGACCGACAGGCGAGACACCAGCGAGCATAGTTCGGCGTTGACAGGCCGGTCTCCGTGCGACAGGATGACGGTTTCCGGCAGCAAGACAGAGCTTTCAAGACCGCCGGCAGGAATCCAGAGCGGCTGAACACGCACGCCAGGTACCTCCTGTCCTTCCGGTTTTTTTTCATTGTCGCTCCCAAGATACCTTTTCGTTTAAACTGCGTTTTGGATGGTCGTCGTCGGAGTTTTCATCTGAAATGGTTTAGCAGCAGGGCTATTTCCTTATCGATCGAGCTCTCCGGGTCGAGGCGGCCGCCCTCCTTCTCTGTGTCGTAGAGCACCACGATCCCGTAAGGAGATTTCAGGCCTGGCAAACGGAGCTCCGCGAAGGAGTCGAGCTCTTGCATGCAAACGATCGTAAAGCCTTGCGAGAAGACGTAAAAGATCGAGCTGATCAGCCTTCGCGCCGCAAACCTCTGCCAGAGGTCCGAACCGCTGCCGTCGGCGCGTAGGACAGTTACAGCCGTCCTCGGTTTCTCTAAAACCTCCAACGGCACCGTGATGGGTCCGTCCTCTAGTCTGAAAGTGTATTCCGTCTGGTGAGCGCCACGAGCGGAGGCCAACCGCAGTCTACACTTTTCCGACAAAAACTCCACAGAACGGTCGTCCGTGGGACCGTGCGTGTCCTGCGTCAGTTTGCGCCGCACGTCCGCTTGGTTGTTCCAGACGTGGTCGAGATCCTTCCGAGACAGGGCGTAGCCGCTGCGGCTCTCCGCTTCCAGCAAAGCGTGGAAACAACGCTCGTGCGTGTAGTCTCTTTTCCCGTCGACCCCTAGCCTCCAAAACTCTGCCACCTCCTTTTCGGTTTCCTTCGTTTTATAGGCATCCACCACCTTCCTGCTCTGGAGGGTTTCACGAGTACTTCTTCCCCTTCCAGAACCGTCGCCCTGTCTCCTTTTACCGCGGAGGTCACGGACAAGTTCGTCTCCGTTCCCACCGCCATGACGGGCAGGTTGTTTAGCACGGTCCTCAGGGGACCGTCCGTAGTGCACCACACCAGCCAAGGATCTCCCACAGGAACCACGCTCAATATTAGCTCGCGGCCGCCGGGGAAGTTCAGGATCCCGACGGTTTGGACGGGTGGCGCCTGTCCGCAGGTTGGGACGTGCTGAAACGCGCTGACGGGGACCGTCTTTGTACCGAAGAGACACGCTGATCTGTATTCTCGCATGTCACGCTGGGACCCACGTGCTTGCCGTACTGCGCGAGAACCTGCCCGAGCAGCTGTTCTCCTTGTAATCCTCGCCCAGTTCCTCCGAGTGCAACGGCGAGGGAAATACGCACCGGGCGCAGAGTCTGAGCACCTGAGATCTGACGCTTCGTCGCCGACGGTGTCGTCAAGATAGCACCATTCCGCAGAAGAACAAACAGATGGACCGCAGGTCGAGGTCGTTCTTTTTTCGCGGCAGGGAAAACCTGGTGCTCGAGACGCTTCTAGTGTACACCAGGTAAGGGGGCGCTAAGTGAATCGCCGCTGTCTGGTGAAGGTAGCCCATTAAACCGAAAACCCCACCCGGTCCTCTTTTGAGGAGTACACCGGCGTTAAGTTCCAGAAGAACAGACAATGTTCGCCTCCCAGCAAGGTTTCGATGGTAGGATACAGCATGCGATAAAACCGGTCGACCAACTCGTTCCACTGGAGCAGCCAACCAAAATCCACACGTTTCTCGTGAACGCATCGCAAGATCCACGTGAGGATGAGGGCTTCGTCCAAGGTGGTGGCCAGAACGACCTTTTGTTTGTTCTTTTGCTTTTCCTTACACAGTTCCGCAAACTGTCCCAGCTTTATCATCTTGCGCAGAACAAAAATGTTGTTGCAGCGTTTGCTTTCCACGGACAGCTCGAACGTCTCCTGCACGGGAACGGGTTCTCCGTGGATTTGTTCGTACAGCCGAGTCAAGGTAGCGAGCGCGTCGCCGTCGAAGCGCTCTTTGTCTTTAAAGAACTCGATGATTTGACGCTGCCCCGCGCTCTCCACGTTGTGAAAGAACACCGAGGCGCCCAGGAAAGGGTGCCTTTGGTCGAAATACACCGTTTCGTGATCCTCGAGAAACGCGGCGATTTGCTTCTCCCTGTCGCAGGAGAAACAAGACCCGTCGAAACCGGCCGGGGCCGTTCTATCTCGGACAAAGTTGTCTACGAGGTGCGGAAAATCCCGCGTGAGATTTTGTTCAAAGTAACCGGTCGCGTCTTCCGCGTGCGTTCCCTGGTGCGAGGGGGGGTGAAAGCGCCACTTTTGGCGCTCGAGCCTCCGCTGGATGCATTCAGCACATCGGCGTTCCTTCGCCGCTCTGGCGCGTTGGGGTCTGCTACAGCAAGCTGTCGAAGCTGCGGATTTACCGCGCCACCGCTTTCCCAGACGGTTTTGTGACCCAACCGGTCTTTTAAACGGATCAGGCTTCCGTCCGATTCGAAACCTACGTCGATGTTGCATTTCCAGAGCGACAGTCTACGTTTCTCGTTGGCGATGTCTTTCGGAGAGATTGCAATGTTCATGAGGTTCGGGGGACGTGGCGGGCATCAAGGTGTATTTCGCCCCCCCCCTCGGCCTTAAGGGACCAGTCGATGCGTGAGGAGCATGAGGTGTTTGTACCGCTCGAAAGCCTCACCCTCTCCCCACAGATTTCTCTTGTCGGCGGCGATGACACGGCAGAGCTCGACGGAGGCTTTCGCGTCGTCTTCTCCGCGCCATCCGTCCTTCGGCGGGTCAAAGTAGTCGATCGTCTCGCACTCCAAGACGATGGTGACAAACCCACGCCCTCCCAGGGTCTTGGCGATGTTCTTGTAGTGGATGTTCTGCAACCGCCGGTACTCCTGTGTGGAACAGGCCTTCCTCAAGGCGTATTCTTCTCTCCTTTTGGGATAGAGGTCGGCGGGCGACGCTCGGAACGGCCTGTCGACGTGCGCCTCTCCGTTCTCCCGCAGCTCCGAGTACCAGTCGCCGTTGTAAAGGGCAACCAAGACAGACATTTCACAGAACCGCTCGTTCCCGTAAACGGCCGAAAGAAAAGCGACCATCTCTCCCGCCGTCACCCGCGGGCTCAGAAACTCGAACACAGCTCTTTTCAGCTCTCCCCCGCACACCACGTCGTTAAAGACGATCGCTTGGGACAGCGCGGCGTCCAGAAAAGAGAAGTCGGGAACAATGATTTTTCTCGCCTGAAGAAACGCTTGACAACAAGGGAGAGCTCCCGCGGTAGCCGACACGTCGCCGACCAGGATCCGGATCGTGTCCTGAGCTTCGACGGCCACAGACACGAGAGGGTCGGGGGAACGCGGGTACGGAAGGACCTGTATCTTCACGGGGCCGCGGCCGCCTTCGGCCGTGACCTCGTACACACCGGCCTCCGGGTCTCCCGCACACATCAGCGATATACGTTCGCCGCACCTCTCTGGCCTCGGGTCATCGGCGCGGATCCCGGGGTACGTGATCAGCACGGACCGGTTGTAGAGAAAGGTGGCGTGCGGAACACCCGTCCCGTCAACAAACTCCAAGAGCGGGGTCCAGGATGTCAGCGTGCGATTCGTGACGCAGCTCAGGTAGTATTCTACGGCGATGTACGGCTTAGGGTCGAAGGAAATACGCGGGCTAAACCGCCGCGGTCGGGTTTTAATTTCCCTCGTCGTTCCGTTGAGAAAAATCCCAGCCACGATGGGGGTTCCGCCGATGGCTAACCCCAGCGCGAAATCAACGACGGTTTGCGCGTTCCCTCGGTAGAATCGCAAATCCAGTTTCAACAGCCTCCCTGGGCCCTGGTCTGCTATCAACTTGAACAGGGCGCACACCGTTTTTTCGTGTTGTTCGGAATCTTCCTCGATCAGAAAGACAGGGCCGTCGAGAGGGTAGTGTGAAACCTGCGAGAGGAAGGGGTACGCCGCGTACACCAAAGGTAGGCTCCTCTTCTCGTACAAATCGCTGAGGTTGCCTCGGTCCGGACAGCCACCGGGCAGAGAGTCGGGCATGTCCGAGAGATATAGGGTTTTACACATCTGGGATTCGTACAGACCCCTGAATTCGCAGTGAGTCACGACAAATGTCGTTTCTCCGTCGGAGGCCAAGAGCCTGATGTCTCGCCCCTCGCCGCAGCGCCGCTGGGGCGGCACGTGGTGACATCGTCCCCGCCGATCTCCTCGTCACCTTCGTCGTCATCGGAGGCGACCCCCACCCCGCAGAGAACGTCCTCGTGGGTTTTGTAATACACCCAGCGGACGCAGGATTCTTTGACCTCCAGGCGTTTCAGATTCCGACCGGAGTCGTAAAAACCGCTATGGGTTTTGTGGTATCGACCTCGCGTCTGATGAAAACACACGTCCACGCATCGCACCACGTCTCTCGCATCATCCTGGCCCGCCCCGGGTCCGGGGTCCACCGCTACTCGTTTCGGGCAACAGATCGGTCCAGACTCTGTTGGAACCGCGACCTCCTCGGGGACCCGAAGGCCGAGGGTCCGCGCCACAGGAAACATCCCTTTTTCGGTGCCCAGAACGGCTCGGATTTTGTTTCCGTCACGTTGGCGTCGATATCGGCCGCTGAACAGTTTTGTTTTCTCTGGGCACGGAACATAATGTGGTATTACAACGGGTGTGTCGGACAGATCGGAGCTGCTGTCCTCTTCGGAAACGGGCTGGGAAACGGAGCTGGGGACGCGAAACATGACAACGGCGGGCGAGGACCGTTGTTTTCAACGAGAGTTGGAAAGCCTCGATGAAAAGTTTAATTCTACAAAACAGGAATGCGAGCGGTACATAGCCACCGCGTTGACCGAGGTCTCCGGCAAGGAGATAAAGTTTACCTTGTCTCTACCCGACCCTTCCGAAGTATCGTCTTCCGACGAGTGCGGCGATCGAGAAAAGCCTCGCTTTGAGAATAGGCTGCTTCTGGCGGCGAAGGAGTCCGAGTCCGAACCCGAAGTGGAGAACGGTCTGCTCGCGTTAACTTTGGAAAGTGATCAGATGGTCAGCGGCGCGTCGGCGGCCCAGATCGACGCTGGCGTAGAGGGATTACAGAGCGCGCGGACGGTGCGAACGCCCCGCAAAGAAACCGTAAAAAAAAACGGTTCGGAAAAAGGCAACCTCACCCAAAGAATCGTTTTCTTGAACGAGGTGATCGAATGTCAGAACGAGGAGATAGCGGACCTCAAGCGGCGGCTGTGTAAGAAGCAACCGCGGGCAAACCTCAACGAGTCCGTCGAGGAGCTGGAAAGAAAGTTGGCAGAACGGGAGGGAACGATAAAGGACTTGGGGAAACAGATCGGCACGCTGCAGACGAACCTGTCCTACGTCGTCGGTTGCGTCAAACAGGGAAAGAACATCACGACGGCGAAGGAGCCCCACGGCTCCCCCAGCGCCCCGTGTCTAGCGTCGGACGACTACACTTTAACTAAACTGGCAGATCTGTCGGGCGCCCACGCCGAGCTGGTTGCGGCCACCAACCAAGCGGCCGCTCGTATCAAAAGGCTCTATCCCGAAATCAGCAAGTGTCAGGACGAAACGGTCCGCGATTTTCTGGGAATGTCCCCGAACCCCTTTGTCACCTCCGTCATCCTCGAGGCGTCGAAACACAAAACGGAGCAGTTACAAAAAATATTCCACCTCACGGAAACCAACAGGAAACTCGAAAGCAAGCTGCAAGAGTTGAAGAACAAACACGAAGTGTTAAAAAAAAGCTTGAAGGACAAATGGTGCAAAGAAACCGGCGGCAAGCGGACTGTCCTGCTGGTGGAGGAGTCTGCGCCCGCAGAGACAACGGCGGAGGACCGTCCTTCGTTGCGACTCATCACGCCCGACGCGAAAGAGTCCCAGCAATTGAGGAGATGTTTGAACGCTCTCGATAACCTCTACCGCCACGAGTCCAAGCACTGGAAAGCGGTGTTCGCCGAGAAACTGAGCAAAGATCAGAAGCTGGCGACGCATCTGCTAAACTCCCACATCTGTTTCGCGCACAAAGCCTCGTACGTCAGCGCCGAGGAAACCCTTCACATACTCAGACAAAGCATTGTGTCTTACTGGAGTAACTACGCGCGCGACAGCTACAAAGCCGACCTCCTGCAGCTAGTAGAAATAGCACAAAGCTTTGTAAGGTCCGAGAAGGAAGCGATAACCCGGCTAGCGGTGGAACACGAGACCCTCAGAGAGGACCACTCACGTCAACTGAAATCCGAAACAACCAGAACGAGAAGCTGCTGCGCGCCGAGGGAGCGTGCTCCTTCGTAGAATCGGTCGCCTCCTGCCTGCATCGCCTGTGTCCACCCGACAGAAAACTGATTGCGGGTATCATGACCACGCACGAAGTGGCCCTGCTGATATGAGCAGCGATGGAACGCTGCGGTTTTGGGAACGGGACGGTTGGACCTTCAGCGGAAATATCCCGCTGCCGCAGCCGCCGGAGGAAGAGGCTCTCGAGCGCGGGCACCTCGGGACGTTCCCGTCGTGGACACCGTCGACCACCGACGACCTGTCGATCGAAGACGTGGTAGGAACGCATTACGTATCCTCCCTGCCGCACGTCACCCTGGATCCCACGGAGGAACCAGAGTGTTTTTGCAGAGCGACGGCCGACACGCGGACACACTCGTCCAGCTACCTCGGGAAGGAAACGCAGGGCCTCACGGGTCTCAAAGCCCACGCGAGGTTTGAGGGGAATCGCTCGTTTAACGTTTTTTACACGTCGGCGTACGACCCGTGGCCACCTTTCGTTTTGCACGCGGGTTTGCGGTCTGGAGACTGGGCCGTTTTCCTTAGCAACCTGAACTGTGTTCGCCTGGGAACGGAAAGGGACCTGGATCTGTACGATGCCGTCGAACTCATGTGTACCAAGTCCGGGATCGGCAGGCTGTACGAGCACGCGCCGAACGAAGACTGCTGTCACTACGGCCAAGATCCGAACCACCACCTGGGACCGGTCGCCCCTTTGCTGCTCCTGGCTCCCGTCCTGCCTTTCTTTCTGAGTCAGCCGTACTGTCCGGCGTCCTCTGCGGAATTCCAGACGGGTCTGCTCCACACACTGGACAGGATAATCATGCGGTCCGAGGCGCTGCTCGACGGAGTGGACACCTGGATCGCAAAAGTCGAACCCGAACTCGAGCAAATCATTTTGCTGGCGCTATACGGTTCGTACCACCGGCACGATCGCGACGACCACGGAACCTACAGTCAAGTTATTTTCGAGATTTAAACGTTGCTGGAAAACGTTCTCCTGGCTTTCTGCTTCAGGGTGGATGTCGCAAAGCTCAGCTCCAGCGCTTGCATGTTCTTCCTCACGATGAGCCGCTTCTACCTTTCCGAAGGCCAGGGGACGAACTCGGCCCTCGTCTTTTTTGCGGCTCTGACTACAACGATGCTGTGTTCGAGGCTGACGCTGGGGCGTGCGCGGGCGGATGGGGAGGTCGACTTCTCGCGCCGCCACGCCCCTGGAAGCGCACTTTGCACGCGTTCGCGTACACTCGTCGCCTTTGCCCGAAGAGGACGGTTTGGGATTCGCGGAAAAGTGGTCGGGGTTCGTTCGTCGAACGTGCTCCTGTCATTTCGCCAACGTGGCCAAGCTGAAGTTTAAGCCGCACAAGTGCGCCTTCACGTCCCCCCACGAACCTCTGCCGGAGCCAGAGTTTAGTTCAGGGGTCACATCGGCCACCGAGAACGACGGCTCCTCCGAGGAACCGGCCGAACCGTCTCCCGGGACGGACCTGCCGGCCCACGTCTTCAACAGCATGCCACTGAACGACAGTTTGCGTGAGGGAAAGGTTTTGCTGTCGCTGTACTGCCAACCGGCCCGTCTGCAGCTGGAAAACGCCCGGGCGGCTTTCCTCGTGTCGATGGAGCGCCTTTCGACCGAGTGGCTCGTGTACACGGATCCGCCGCTCAGAGCCAAACGTTTCGGAGAATGGCGACGGATTTTACTAGACAGAACGCCCTTCCGGGCCGACGGGGAGCGTCGTTCCGTTGTTACCGACACGCCGACAACCTTATTGCGTGCCGAGCGGCCGCCCACCCTCTTGTGCGCCAAACGACCGCCCGCTCTAGATCGACTGCCGTATTCCAGGCAGCCCTTGGCTCAGAATCGCCTGGTGCCACGTTATCTCGCAGCTTGCCGCAGGCAACTTCTTCCGCTACGTAGCATGAGACTGGGGGCCAACGCCACGCCGGGATACCTCGTCTACAAGCGTTTCAAATCCCACGCTTCCTTAAACATCCAACCCGTCGCCCCATCCGCCGATCGACCCGCGAACGTTTCCTTTGCCTTGTTTTTTGCAGCACAGGTGTCATGCTTGAGAACCAGGGAAGAGGCCTTAGCGCTGTACCTGGCGCTCGCCAGCTTCATCGCCGCCGACGAGGCTTACGAAACCGTCACCGGGACCGAAACCCCCGTCGCCCAAGCGTTCAGCCTTTCCCTGATGGCGGCTGATGCGCTATACACAGGCGGGAGCCGCATTTACGATTGCCCCGACGACCTAGCAGCAGAGATCGCGGCCTTCTCAAAGAAATCTGAGCTGTCGGTGGATCTGTGCAGACATCTGACGGGGCTGGTGAAGTCGAGGGAGAGATGCGGCAGGAGAACACCGCGACCACGCAAGCTCTTGTACTGGGTCTTGTTCGTCACGCTCCCCTATTTCGTTCGCGGGTTTGTCGACGGCCGTTTGACTCTGAGCGAAACGAGAAAAAGATGCAAGGCCGTGTACCCGGACTGCCTGGTTTTCGTGGACGGGACGCTCAATACCTTGGCAGCCTGCGTACCGGTCGCTCGCCCGACTCGCTCTGCGCTTCGTATCTCGGAGCTCGCGGACATCAAACCGGCCTACGAAGCCTGGGTGGAGGAACGCATCTCGATTAACCAGAGGAAGCTCAAGGAAGTTTGGGCCGCGACGAAAAGGTTGACGCTGAGGCACGTCAGCTCAGGCACGTACCACGCCCATTTCTTCGACCTGTTTTTCTATTACACCTGGTGCGTTCAACTGCCCTTCGCCGCGAGCTTCCCGCACCTCAGCGATCGCGTCGTGCGCCTTGTGTTCAAGGGACGGCGCAACAACGCGATTGACAACGCCATCGCGGTCAAAGCGTGCGTGGAATTCAACCCGGCTGTCTCGTTCAACGCGGCCTCTTACGCCGCCTGTTTAACGGCCTCGCGGGGGGTCGCGGTGCCCGAAGCGTGCGAAGCGTCCATCGCGGAATGGTTTTCCACAACAAACAAACACGCTCTGTACGCTGGGCCCGTGACCATGGATGGGAAGAGGTACCGATCCCCGAGCATCCTGTTCTACGCGACGGCGGCCTGGTGCCTGCACGCCTTCAGGAAGACGCCCCTGTACAACAGAATGTTCGGAGCGGCGCAAAACCACGGGGGGGTCGGCCTGCACTTTCTGGTCACCGAGTTGCCGAAACCCATCTTCGAGGAGGCGGCGTGTCGCGCGTCGGACGAAGCGTTCGAGGCGTTGGGCCTGGCTACCTTGCGAGACGATTACGACAACGGAAGGCCCATCCGAGCCAAAGCCTACTGGTACAAAAGGATTCTGCCCCACCCGTGCGGACCCCACGTCAACTGGCTGACCGTGTTGCTCGCTCTGGGTCCCCGTACCCCAACAACGAGTGCAATCAGGACGGAGCTGAAGAACGGGATCAGAGACAAAATACAAGACACACAATTCAGGAACGGGATCAGAGACAAAATACAAGACACACAATTCAGGCAGTTAATTAGTTTTTATTTTCAGGATGCCGTGTTATCAAACCGACATGGGTTTTGACAGCGGCAGTCGTCAAACACACCACCGGGGTCATGACACACCTGGAAAACTTTTCAAATAAAACGTCACTCTGTAAACAACAAAGGGTTTGAATAAAGTGATCAAAGTCGTCTCCATCCTCGTCGTCACTGTCTCCTTTTTTTAACAGTTCAGTGCCCGTATCGCCGGTGGAGTTCGGAGTAGATTCCGAACAGGTTAAAGACTTCGGAGATCGGTGCCACGAAGTAGACATTTTGACACACTTTGTTTAAGAAAAACTTCAGGCCGACTCTGCCGAAGCCCAGGAGGTAGAACCCGTTGGCTTCCTCGTAGCCGCCGGGGTCTCTCAGCAGCGGAGCGAGCCGCGCGATGTCATCGCCCCAGTACCAACGCACGCTCGAGCGTTTGTTATCTTTGTACTGACTCAGAAAGGCATACAGGTTGACGGTGAGCCAAAAGACCTTGACGTATTCTGCCAGGAGCTGTTCCGCCTCGCCGTCGCCGCCGTCCTCCTCCGTCGCCTTCTGCAGCACGTAGGCCAAGATGTCCTTGGAGTACGGCCGGCTAGCTATCCACTTCAGGTCAAGGGTTTTGAGGCGGTTGATAAACCTGACGATTTTATAGTTGGGGACCTGGAACGCCTCCAGCGCCTTAAAGAACGTGTACCGGGGAGACACGACGGTGTGCTTGTTCCGGTAGCGGAAGACAGGGAAGAAGGTGTTTTTGTAGAACTCGTTCACGATGTTGGTCTGAGCCTGATTCAGGCTCGTCGTGGCCAGAAACGTCCGAACGTTTTGAAGCCGTTGCCTGCTCACCAGGTCTGCCTCTCCTTCGGGGTACGGTGTCCCCGTGTCGAAATTCAGTCTCAGGACTTCCGTCACGGCCGCGGCCCGTGTTTCAAAAACCTCAGACAGTTTAGTCTTAAACCTCCAACGCTTCAACACGCTCAACAGCGTTTGATACGGTTCCAGGTGTAGGTAACGAACCGCCGTTTTGTTGTTGTGTTTGTCCCGGTAGCGTTTCAACGTTTGTGTCAAAGCGGACCGTTTGGTCTCCAGGTGGTTGATACCGTTGTTCGCCTTGATGATCTCCAGTACCTGGTCGAAGGGTAGCTTGTTAAAAATGTCCTCGGGCGGCCCGGAGCCGGAAACGTCCTCTATCTCTCGAACCTTAACGGCTTCGGTCAGGTCCGCGGCGGTGGACACCCACTTGTTCACCAGGTCGTCCGGCTTCAAGTCGACAGCGTCTCGGTCGGAAACCCGAGGGGGAACCCCGAACCCATTCTCTGGGTCCCGACTCGGGACGAGCGAGGGGGCCTGCGCGTTGGTCTCAAGGCACAGGTCGTGGACAAACGAATAGTGGGTGCAGTGCATTTCCAGCAGCCGCTGTTTCAAAGTGCTCAGACCGTGCGGGGTGTCAAAGAGACACATAAAACAGATGTCGGTGTCTGCTGCAAAGTCAGGGACGAAAGGATATTGGGAGAAAAACGTCATGAAGTCGAGCATGAGTCCCAGGGTCTTCAACCCCCGCGCTTTATCCAAAAAGAAGTAACTCATGGTAAGCTTCCCAAACTCTCTGTCGTAGTCGTAAATGGAAATCATGTTGTTCGCCACCAGTTCGCCTTCCCACAGAGCCGCCGTATCCACGGACAGAGACCTGGCTAGGACACCGGTGTAGAAACAGAGAACCGACTCTTCTTCACAGTCGCCCGTCTCTTCCACCAGGGCCTTCTCGATGAAGGCCTCGGAGATTTCCTCACACACACGGCTCAGATCCCCGGGAGCGTGATACCGACCGGTCTCGATTAACGCCTCCATTCTCCTTTGGCGGAGGACGGAAAGGTTTTCGTAAATGCGGAACGCGGAGTCAAAATCCATCGCCTGACGGGTCTCCGGTTTTTTTGACCGGGTAAAGTTTTTTGTCCTCGGCGTTCCACTCAGCTACCAGATAGCATCCGTCATCCGCCTTCGGAGCAAAACATTTCGGATAGATGTGGCGCACCGTCACACTGAAGTAAGGCGTGGCGTTCCTGTGAGTTTTTGAATGAACCATGCAGTGCAAGCCCGTTTCCTTAGAAACCAGCAGCGCTGACCCGTCTATTTCGCTTTTCAGAAAAAAGCAATCCCGTCCGTAAGTGCAGTTTATTTTCTTCAGGGCCTCGGCGACCCGTTCAGTCGAAGGCGGCGCCGGGTCGCTCGCCGAGGAGCGCGTTGCGCAGTGTGCGGCGGGGACCACGTCGTCGTGTTTCAACACGTGGGGACGTTTGGATAACACCGTCCTCGTCAGAGTCAACGGCAACGCAGAAAGACCGTAGGTTGGGCTGCCGTCCCTGTACAGCTCGTGAGTGTCAGAGTCCTGCAGCAGGATGTTCCAAGAGCCCTGGTATTCGAACCTACCCCCACCGTCGGGCTTGTCGCAGAGAGGCAACCGGACGGACTTGCGTGCCGCGTACGGCTCGGCGTCAATCACGCTGACGAGCGAACCGCGGCACACATCGTTCAACAGGCGCTGAGACAGGAAGGTGCCCTGCGGTAGAGAAACAACCGAACCGTCCGCTCGGATCAAACGTGAGGTTGTTTTCGGGCTCGTTTCCAACATCCAGACGTCTCCTTCGAAGGGATTGGTAAAGATCCTGTCCCTCTCCTCGGTCATCAGGACACGTTGCCTGAGAGTTTTAGTCGACAGGGACTCTCGCTTGAGCTGCGCGACAAAGGCTTTTGCGCTACAGATGTTTTGAAAGCAAGCTTCCAGGGGTGGTTTCCACACCACCCTGAGGCTGTACTTGGCAGGCAAAGCTTTCTTCCTCTGGTACACAGCGAAGGGCCCGTACTTACGATCGTCCGAGTGTCGGAGATTAAAAAAGGAAGCCACGGCTCGTTTCAGGCAAAGCAGAAAGTCTCCCGCCACCATCCCCAAGTGGTTTGGGTCACACCGGTAGCCTTCTCCCAGCGCCATGTCGATGTCCACATTGAGGGTATAGACAGGGCGGGACTCGACAAACACCTCGTTCCAACAGCAAGACCCCGGGCGAGGTCTTCCATCGCCGTAAACGGACGGGCGGCCGCCACCACATAGCTAAAATGCTTTTCGCTTTTCCTGCTGTCGCCCATCAGGAGGACGGGAGCAACGGTTCCCCACGCCCGACGGTCAGGTAGCCCCATGGATTTGTATCGGGAGAGGGCCGACCCGTCCTCCTCCGGGTTTACCGACACGTAGTGCACCAGCAGGTCAAACACGGTCTCTCCCGCCGCCAGGAGCGATCGATAATCGCAGCGCCACGGGTCGATGGGAATAAAATATCGCGGGTCGTCCGCAACGCACCGGTACAGTCCCGGGTGATGGTTTAAAGATTCCAGGGCCTTCCAAATGTCCATCGCTGGGGAGCGGGCTTCCTCTGCGCATGACACAAGGTCGCGTGTCGCCTCGAACATCGCCTCGCCCGCCGTGGGACGTTCCACCAACGACCAGTTGGCGGAGTCCCCGTGGGCATCCAGCGGCAAGCCCGCTTCTCCTCTGAGAGAGCTCACCTCAACCTCCAAACATTGTTCGACAGCGTCGCGGTCGACGGGAACGTTTCCCCCAAAGTGCTTTTCCACCACTCTTCTGTACAGCATAAAATGGTACGCTATGTCCACTCGATAGTGGCTCAGGAGGCGATTGTAGACCCAAGTCTCTATCTCTTTCGCTCGGACAAGGCGTTCCGGCAGGCGGACCACCCTGTCCATATACACCACCTGCAGGAACGTCGCGAGCTCCGTTCCGGTAGAGGAAGAGAGGGATTTGATTTTTGCCTCAGGCAGACATTCCCTTTCCGTGTACTCCACACCATGCCGCCTCACATTAAAATGAACCGATTCTCGGATCTCCCCACCTTCCGTTAACGTTCCGGTGTCTACGACAAATCCTACGTCAGCCCACAGCTTGGGGGTCTTGTC
The DNA here is from genome assembly GCA_036884735.1 of Huso huso. Classification (NCBI taxonomy): domain Eukaryota; kingdom Metazoa; phylum Chordata; class Actinopteri; order Acipenseriformes; family Acipenseridae; genus Huso; species Huso huso. The sequence continues at coordinate 244,270 of JAHFZB010000066.1, forward strand.
TGGGCCTCGTAAAATGACATACAAAGAGCTGAGTTCTCCGAGTTCTGCCCCGAAGCCTACAATCTTGAGGCGCCCTTCTCCACCCAGTGGCACAACAAGCACCCAGTTCCTACTACTATCTGCCGACATGTTCTTTGTGATATGTGTCCTGTGTTTCTTTTTATATGGAAGACTGACTAATGGCACACACACACACACACACACACACACACACACACACGCACACACACACAAATAAGACTTACGTTTGCGCCCGAAGACAAAAAGTGCACCACCGTGTTCTTTGCTTTGATTCCGGGTTTGGTGAAAAAACACATGTTCTCGATATCGCCAGCCGTTCCCACGATGCAAAAGTCTTTGGGAAACCACGGTTGTTTCTCCATTGTTCTGATGGCGCTCCATATTTTATCAAACAGCAGACGGCAGGTGTTTGCCCGGTGGGCTTGAACCAGTATGTCCATGTCAAGAAACACTATGGCTACGGCCAGTATCAGCACCATCATCGTCGTTTTACCGCAACGTCTCGGAACCAAAGCGAGGGTGTAACGCTTGTCGTATTTGCTGATTATGCTATCAATCTTTTCGCTGACTCTGAGGGAAGGGATCTCGGGGTTGTAAGACTCGATCTCTGGCGTGCTCAATCCGAGTTTCGTCAGCAGGTGGTGTTTGTACCTGTACATGTCGGTGCCCAGTTGCCTTGGCGCTACACCAAAAACAAAACCGCACAGGAGTTCTAGCTGGAAGATTTCAAGACGGAAATCTTCCCCCTGGTTGTCTCCCAAAGTTTTTAAAAGGTTAAAGAAACCGTCGATCATCAGTTCCATTCGTTTGAAGGTCCAGGCGTGACCGAGAGAGACGCCGAGCCCGCTCAGCCTCCTTAGATTCTCTACCATAAACCCGACGCGTTCTTTCCCGTACTTGGCGACGGACGCAGCCATTACCTGTGGGTTATTTAAAATCCTGCGCAGTTTTGTTTGGCTTTCCTGTTGTCGGGCGTCCCTTTTGCGCTGCGCGTTCCACTTGTACACGTGTTTGTAAAACCCGTCCGGGATGTTTTCTAAAGCGCATATTTGACCCTGGGAGTTAAGTTGAGTTTTCGACACCATGGGAGACGCGTTTCCCAAACGGTCGGCCAGCGCCGCGAGTCGACCGGACGTCATGGTGGTCCTCCGACCAAACTGATATTTTGTTACGCGTTTCACCGCTCGGTCCCGGTATTCAAGGATGATATCGAGAGTTCCGGTGGCGGAATTCTTACTTACAGGGATATAAACAGTAAAATGCTAGCTGAAGACGAAGTGTCGCTTTTAATGCACCAAGCTGAGAACGGGTACAGGGATCCCTTGGTGTCGTTCTGGCTACAACCCAACGGCAACGTGCTTCTGGTGGAAACCCTGGTCGAGGAAATTAACCTCAGGCTCGTCTGTTCATTTTACAAACACATATTCGGAATGGCGGATCCGCGGGCTTTTGCCCAACTGGACCTCAACTTCCGACGCTACGAAACGCTGTTTCTGGACGCCGAACAGAACGAGCGCCGGGAGTGTTGTCCCTATCCCTTCCCCGTATTAGAGCAGCTTCGGAACATGGCCGCTTGCGTGGATAAGGAGCACGTCGAAAAGGATTTCCAAACCTCGCTCTCGGCCGCCGGCCACTGCGGACGCGACCCTGTGTTTACGCAGGCGATAAAAACAACCCTGTTGAGATTCGGAGGCAGGTGTGACATCTCAACTCCGGCCTTCTTATCTTCCGTCTACCGGGACAGTTTAAAAAAACTACACAACCAAACAAAGAGTTTCAAACTGTTTTTTAATATTGACATCGACAACAACAACAACACTAGCACAGAGGACGATCTTAAAGGGGGGGTTCCCCTTGTCGAGACCCCGGTTGCCCCGAAACCGCCATGCCCTCCTTCGTGGAGAACCCACAGGATCCTGTCCTCTGAGGAACTGGAGAGCCTTTTGAAGAAGCTGTACGTGGAGAATCTGGTTAGCATGTACGGGGGGGACGAAGAAGGAACTTTATTCCTGCGGGCCGTTGGCCCGGCGTTGGACTGTCCTAACCTTCACGAGGTGCCTGCTCCCGACGTCAGCTACGACCACTTTAGCCACACGCATCACTTGGAGGCTCTGAAACAACTGTTGGAGGATCGTCTCAGGCCGACCGGCATCTTCAGACGACTCCTGGAAGCCGGCGTACTCTTCCTGTGCGGCAACCTGTAGGCATTCGTGGGGACCGCGCAAGACAGGGCCATGCGCTGCCGACACCAGTTGTCGAAACACCCGAAGCTCTTTAGGATCTTGCCCGTGATCCTCCGGGGAGCCACCGGTATGGAAAGGACCGTGCGGCTCACCAGAGAGACGACGATGAGTCGGGCGCGACAGAACGAGGCGAGCTGGGGGAACGTGTTGGCAAACATGATCCACGACAGCCAAGCCTGGTACCTGTACTTGTTCAGGGTGTATTTGTCAAGCGTGAGACCCTTGTAGGTTTTTATTTCTATCAGTTCCACCGTGCTGTTGGCTGGATTCCAGGCGACCAAATCCACCTCCGTACTGAAGGTGGGGGTGCTGGGTTCCAGGCCGCAGCGGGAACAGTGTCCGTCGGCCAACTTGTAACCCGTGACTTTCACGCCGGCGTCCAGAGGTAGCAAACCGTGTTTCCTAATGTGACACAACAGGGCGATCGATTCTGGCCTCAGTCCTTCAGCCGTCGCGGCCTTGCCTCGAAACAGTTCTTTCAGCTGACGATCCACGACCGAGCCGATCTGCAGATGTATGCCGGCCCCGTTCCAAATCTGCAAAGCCGCCCGCTTCGAAAGGTCTCCCCGACGGCGCCAGGATCTCGCAAACGCATTAGCCGTCTCTTCGCGGACGCCGGTAAAACGGACGACTAGCCGCGCGACCTCGGCTTCGAAGTTCAGGGCTTTCGAAGAGCGTTTTATCATACTAATAGCAGCGCGGAAAAAACGCAAGAACAGAAGGTTGGTTCCGTAACGGACACTCTGCTTGAAAGAGCCAGCTCTAGGCTTGTGATATTTGAGGTGGGAATCTAAAACCGCTGTGATTCCACGACTGGCGATCTCCCCGTTCACTCTCCACCGGCCGTCGATTAACCACACGGGGCTCTTCAGTTGCTTTTCCACGTACGCTTTCATCTCTGGGTCTCGTTTGCCGTTCGACCGAGATAAATAGTTGGAAAGATGCAGGCTCTCGCTGAAACGATCGCCAAAGGTAAAAAACACGCGCGCAAAGTGTTCGGACAGAAAGACGTGACGGTCAGGGATGTCTACACCCTCAGCAGCGTGATGGTGAAAGTCACCGCGGCTCACAGGATAATGATGGCGTACTTTGTGTACTTATTTGTCGTCACCTTGGGGCTGCTGCTGCTCCCCAAGGGAGGCCTTCTCTTCACCCTGATAGACCACGGTTTCGAGCAGGTCCCCGACATGAGATTTATAAATACGTCCGTCGCTGGCGAATGGCGAACAAGGCTCTCTCAGTACGACAGCGAGGTGTACGCGATATATATCGGCACCGTCCTGGCCTCTGTGTTTGTGGTGGGATTGTGCTTTTTGTTCTTCTGCTACAAAGTCTACAAACTCCTCAAGCACAAAAAGAACCTGAAGGGGTGCTCCAAGCAGATCGATGCTCACAAATACGGCATCTTCATATTCGCGTTTTACACGCTCCTGCTGTTGGTCATCAGCGGGGCGATCTGTCTCGAGGTGTTCTGCCACGACTCGGAGCAAATGTTCACCCCGTCCTGCCGGCACTATCACAGGTACTTGGCCGGAACGTACATATTGGTCTTCTCGGTTTACCTCTGCGTGGGCTCCTTTCACGTCATGTACAGCATGAAGAACCTCCGTCCCAATCTGACGTCTTTCCACGAGCCGACCGACTTCAACCAGACCCTGTTTTCGACCGCAGACACGGAGAGGATGGGGTTGTGCGGGACCTACCGGGACGAAGACATGGAGTCCTGCGTCGGATCCTACATATCAGACGCGACCTACAAGCGCCGATACTGAACCGTTCTCGTGTTCCTCGGAGGTCATGTATTCTAAGACGTTGGAGCACAGGATTCCGAGAATGATCAGGTTGGCGACAACCATGCCGAGGAAAATTAACAGCAGGAGGCAATTACAGCATCCTGTAGTGGGGCGCATGTCGGTGTCGTGGTGGTGCGGTATACCTACAACTCGCAAAAAGTATTAACAGTGCAGACATCGTTCCCCTACACCCCCTTAGAGCACGACGCACGCCGCAATATAACGGCAAGCTCCGGAGCTGTTCCATGTTGTATGTCCACTGTATATGCTTATGTGCTTAAAACAATAAAAAAAAACAGAAAGCGCATCAAGTGTCTGTGTCTTCTGTGATTTCTGACGCAGAGTTGCCAAGGTTGGGGAGGGCTGTGTTTCTGGGCCGAGATTTCCTACATGCGAAGGTGTCGTGTCGACAAGCCGGCACCACAGCTGCCGAGAGGTATCTGCGGGTCGACGGAGCGATCTCCGCCTCTTCGAGGTCATCGTGTATGAGAACGACCAGGTTGTGGACAACCGCGTTGAGAAGCGTGAACAGCAGGAGGCGGTCACAGCATCCTATAGTCGGGCGCCTGTCGGTATCGTGGTGGTGCGGTATACCTACAGCACGCAACGATAATGAGTATCAACAGTGCGGACATCGTTCCCCCGTAGAGGGCGACGCACGCCACAAAATACCGGCAGGTCATGTAGCTGTGGAGCTGTTCCATGTTGTATGTCCATTGTAATACGATGCTTGAATTTACTGTGCTTAGAACAATAAAACAAAAAGCATAAAGTGTCCAGAAAACCGATTGGGGTCTTTTGTGGTTTCTGGTGTAGCACACCGTGGCGGAGTTGCCGTGGTTGGGGTGGGCTGTGTTCCGGGCCGAGACTTCGGATCCGACGTGCGAAGGTGTCAGCAAATACCTCTCCGCGTTGTAAGACAGCCTCGCGTAAGCCAGCGCCACGGCTGCCGAGAGGTATCCGCAGGTCGACAGAGCGATCCCAGCCGACAGAAACACCAAGTTTACCATCAGCAGCCGACGGACTGTGCGATACACGCTCGGGTCCAGGTCGCAGGTCTTTGGTTTGAAGTTCAGGGACACGTGAACGCCCCCCCACATCAAAGACCCAACGGCAATCACAAAGCACAGTAATCGTGGCGCAGCCCATAGGGAAGAAGACACAGCCTGCTTAAGGATCTCTTCGTCGTCGTCCTCGTCTTCGTCTTCCCTGTCGCGTCTCCCTCCTCCCTTGTCTTTCGCCGAGGCCGTCAACACGGTGGTGAGCACCCCGAAGGTGAAAAAAAGCACAAAGTTAAATATCGGCAACTTGGCGAGAGTTTCTGTACACACCGTGTGGTTCGGGAAGGCGTCCTGTAACGTCTGGTTGGTCTCCAGGCTGCCGAACACCATTCTCCCTGTTTCCCCGCAGTTCGCCGGCTGTGGGCCGATGCGACATGGCGCGATCACCCCTCCCTGCACGAATCTCATGTAGTAAACGAAGAATATGAGCTGCTGGACTGCGGTCGTGGCGTGTAAAAACTTCATCCGTGTAAATCTGCGGTTCCCTCGCTTCGTCACGGTCGCTCTGTTCGCGTGACGAGGCGGCCGCTGCTTTACGCCGCTCAGCAACTGGGACAGGTTGCCACAGTAAGAGCACACCTTCCACAGCGCCGCGGGGATGATCGTCACGGAATTGGTGAACCCCACGAAGCAAAGGCTGTCGTCGCACTCGGTTCGGTGAGTGAAGCAAAGGCCGTAGAGGACGACGCTGATGATGTAGTAAGCTAGGGATCCGGAAAACAGAATCCAAAACAGGATCCTTTTGAGACATTTGATCTTCTTGTAAGTGGAGGACAGACCCTCGATCTGAGGAGCCTGCAGGATATCTTCTGGGCTCTCAGAGAGGGTCAGAACATTCAAGGCACCGAGAAGGTCAAGGGCAGTCCAGAAAAAAGGCTTGGTCTTGTTCCTGCGACTGTTGTCGGTCTTCAGTCCCCCATTAACAAAGATAGAAGAATAGTTATTCTCCATGGCTCCCCCGTTGGCGATCCTAGAGGACAGAAAGCTGTTTGCCTTGATCGGTGAGCTTTCCCGGGTGTGTAGTATCGAAGATCTATCCCTAGCTTTGAGCAAGAGGGTCTGGCTCTACCCATGGACAGGTCTCCTGGACGGCGCGTCCGTGGACCCTGGAAATGTCGCCCGTTTGCAAAACCCATCCATAACGTTCGAAAACCATTTTGCAGCCACGTGGGATGCTCTCGAGAAGACGGTTCCGTTTCTGTCGACGGATCGGGTCAGACGGTTTCGCTTTTGTTCGGAACAGCTGAACAGGTTGCTGTTCCAGCCTGGCAGCGGCGGCGCGGAGTACGGAGACCTCGTGTGGGTTTTGCGCAGCGAAAACCTGTTTGATCCCAACATGTTTGACGCGATTAAGCGGGAGGTAGATCACCTGGTAGACGGAGAAGCGATCTTAGAAAAACAGTTGAGGTGTCGCTTGGCTCTGAAAGGGCTTTGCGTCTTTTCTGCCGTGTTACACCGAGCCTTCGGGACGGGTGGCTGGAGCCCCAAGACGGACAGCGAGCTTCTCCGTGTCAAGCTCGTCACGCAGGAATGGGTCCCGTGGTCAGAGCTGAGCCCGGCGGGCTACGGGACCGAGGGAGCGCATCTCACGTTGACCGGCGAGTGTTTTCCACCGTGGGTGGAAATACCCGAAACGTACCGGGTCGTCGCAGACCCCCACCGGTTTGACGACGGAACTCTGCTGAAGGCGTTCTACCCACGTTTGACGGTCTGGCGACACCAAAGCGACCCTGCGAGCCGGACCTTCGTCAGGTACGCGTGATAATCACGCGTCGACAGGATCGCCTCGCTCGGTCGAAGTGAACCGGAGGGGCAACAGACTCCAGTCTTCTTTTAGCACGTGCCACATAGCTGCCGATCCGAACACCGCCAGATGGAGGCACGCGGCGGTCCACCTTCGGTCGAAGGCCTGGGTTTTGTTGGTCACCGTCAGAGACGTTCTGTGCTCGCAGAGCTTTCTGATAAAATGCTCAACAACCCTCCTGTTGCCTCTGTAAAACACGAGTTTCAGGGTGACACCGGGAGAAGACTGTAGGTTGGGTACGCTGAGGACGGCCGGAACGGCGATCAGCGCCAGGACCGTGCCGGCTTTAGGGGTCGCGTTGCCCGATATGTTGACGACATCCTTGGCCTCGTTCAGCCTGAGGGCGCACAGCGTGTTTGACTGGACGTGGGCGAGCGAGTGCTGTATCCCGTGGGAGCTGGACGTCACCGCGCCGAACACGTTGACGGCGGCGGCCAGCTGAGAGCCGTCCTGAATCATGTTGTGTAACATCAGCCACACCGTCTCGGAGGAGATTTCCCTATTGTGCAAATGGGTCCTGTAGCTTTCCACGAGACCGACCTTGACTTGCCCTCTGTCCAGCACGTAGCGTGGGTTCGCGACGCTGGGTATCTGTTTCCGGACGTGTGAGACGTAGCGACTGTGGGTGGAGTTCCACTTTTGCACAAAGCTCAGCAGGGAGCATCCAGGCATAAATTGCCCATTTGGGCAGCTGCAGGTGACAGAAGCGACTCCTTTCATTGAGCCGGACAGCATAGTAACAAGCTCTTCTTCAAAGCAGTCTCCGTGAGGTCCGCCGTTCCCGTTTTGACATCTAACGTCATTAAAAGGTCCCCGTTCTGCATCTTTGATTCTTGTAAGAAAGAAGGGTACACGACAGCATCAAATTCCATCATGGGAATAGGCAAGCAACTGGTCCAGACGTTGATTAGGATGTGGCACGTGGCTCCTCACTTGCCCTGGCCTCTACAGGTGGTCCAGACGAAAGACCCAACTTACACGTTGACAATTTTCGATAACATGTTAGTAACGAACAAAATATGTTGCGTGTTGGAGAGTTCGGAAGGGGAAGGGGCAGGAGAGGAGGTGATCATCGAGGGTCTCGTGCGTTGGTACGTCGCGCGGAGCCGGCGCGGAAGATGCCGCAGGGTGGTCCTTTGCGACGACGGGGAACAGAACCCCTACAAGGTAGCGGTGAGGGATCGGAGAGAGGCCGCGAGAAAACCCAACCGCTTCCTGACCACACTCTCGGACAGGGAAAGGAGGTGGGCGGTGATGTCCGAAGTAGTGAGACGGCTGGGTGAAAAAGATCTCGAAGCTGCGTACCTGAAGGGGCCGAGAGGACAACACGGACCATCGTTTGTCTGTTCGACAGAAGGGGGTTGTTTGGACAAAGCATTGACCGACCTCACCGTCCGCGGCACCAAGGAGGTTGAAAGCGACACCCTTATGTTTCAAGTGTGCGAGTACTACAGAAAGATCTATCCCTTCGGGACCATAGCGATTGAAACGTGCGACACGGATGCCGTGGCGGTTAACCTCGTCTTGAACGCCGTCGGAAAAGCGGCGTCGCTCGGGGACGTGGTGATCGTCACTTCCGTGGACACCGATACTCACGGCAAGCTCGACACGACCAGCTCCTTTACCTCTGCCCGGAGGTTCGTACGGCAACGCAGGACAAGTGGCCGAAGGGATTCTGGGGCGATCCCTACAACGACCTGGAGGGGGTTTTGGATTACATGTTAGACCTGAACCCAGAAAAAGACGCGGACATCAGACGGCAATACTGGGACCATTGGACCGAGTTCCTCGCCCGACACGAGATCTCTTCCGTCGGGCAGATGTCCACACTGGTGTTACGGGCGGAAGCCTTTGGACTGAGAGGTCCGACATTCAGAAGAGCCTTGCGACGATGTCTCAAGACGGACATCGAAGAGGGCTTTGCCTTTGTAAACGTTTTCATATCTTTTTTGACGGACCCGGACACCCTGGTGACGGACAACACGCGCATGGGAAAGGACCTGCTAAGCCTTTTCTCCTTCTCGTGGCGCGACAACGACGGCTTTCACAAAGCCTGCGAGAAGCTGGCGGCGCCAAAGGGGTACCACTACGAGCTGCTCTGGGCAACAAGGAAGGTCTGCGCACTGTACCGCAATGGAAAGGTCAAACCCGGAACCTACGGCAGTTACCTGAGGACGGTAGAACAGGTGCGGAAGGACTCTCGCATCGCGGTGTCCGTCTCCGCGGCTTTTCGCGCGGCTCGTAGCGCGGCGACCGCTTTGACCATGGCTGGAACAGACTACAGCCTACCCATCTATAATTTTGGAATCAATCAAATTATGAAATGCTTTCACGACCCCAACTGGTCACGGTTCGTGGAATCCGCCATCGACTTCCGACCCGACGGAGTCCGGTCGCGGCAGCCTCTGCGAGAGTCCCTTTGCCTGTTGACGGAATACCTGGAAAACAACACGAACGTGACATTCGACAAAAAAGACCCGCGGACCGACCGTCTGCTGGCCGTCTCGTGGCGCACTTTGCTTTTCGTTTTGAACGGGTGGGCCGTCAACGGGGGGTTCGCCGAAGCTTTGAACAACCCCGAGTTCGATCACGAGGCCCACGGCTTCTTCGTCAAACCCGACAGCGACAACAAAAGGATAGTATTTAACCTGCCGGAGGAACTCGTGAAGGAGAGACGTCTGTTTTTTCGTATTTCCCGTAAACGGCGCAACCCCGATGGCGACGGCGCAACTCTCGCCCCGGTTCGTCGACAAGCGCTTCTTGATGCAGGGGAGGCTGACGGTGCACGCGAGGGGAGAGACGTGGACAACATACAGGGCGACGTTTCCGTTGAAGCGTTGTCTGGGTCTGCGTGATTTCGGCCGAGGCGCTTACGCCATCGAAAAGCTTTCCGTGAACGTGTGGTCGGACAACAGCAAAATAGATTCGGGATATTTCTACGCGACGGTCAACAATAAGAATGTCTTACCCCCGGGGGTTTACCTCTCCGACAACGACGGATACGAGCCGCCGGAAGACTTGCAAACCTCCATCCCTCACACGTATCCCTTCACAGAACGTCTCACGGGGACCCCCGACGATCCCAGGCGCGCGGCCCACGGCACGCTCTGCGCGCCTTTGGATTTCCAGACGTTCGACAAATTAGAAAAAGTTAAACTCGTCATCAACGCTCTGCGGTTCGTCAACTCTGCGGAACAGAGGAGCTTAAGGCTCGCAATCGATCAATTCGGAGAGCTGTTACGGCAGGGTAGGTTGACATCGACCTGCCACCACTGCACTGCAAATTTCAGACCGGCCGCGTACGAAGCCACCGCCACGACAAAGGACTCCGGCACGATGGTGATTTTGGAAACGTTTCACCCCATCGCCCAGTCTTATCTGTCCGCGGCTCCCGTTCCCATGAACGTCCTGGTCAATAACTACGCCGTCCGGGATTTGAGCGGAGAAGGAGAAAGCCTCACGAGACTCTTGGTCAGCACCCTGGCCAACGACGGCAAAGGCGCGGAACCGGCTTTGAGCGCCCTGAATTTCATGCAGATGGAAGAGATGGCCGACCCCAAGTTTAAATCGGATTTTGCTGATTTTTTCAGAGACGCAAAGAGAATGTACAGGACGTACCCTTACACTTTCAAGGATCAGAATAACAATAAATACAAGATGGCCTTTACCAAAAAAAGTCTAGAATGTTTACTGACCTTCTTCTCTCTTTTGGACTTACATTCGCAAAGATTTTTTAGCTTCAAGGATTCTGACGTGACGATGGAGCTGACGGTGGTGTTACCCGGAGAATACGAAAACACCACTTTCCTGGCCGACGTTCAAGTGCGCAGTTTCTTTTCTTCCGACACGGCGCAAGATATAGAAAACTGTATTTTCGAATGCATACGAATGAGGGAAAGCGGCCTGTCGGCCACGGTCGTCGACACCCAACTGACGGTGTTCGATACCGTCGCGACTTGGCGCTCCGAAGCCGGGCGGTATCTGCAGAATTACACGCCGAAGCTCCTGTTGAACATGTTTACGTACAAATTCACACGACCCGAAGAGTCCTTCCTTCCCTCTTTATGAGGTATTAAAAATCTGACCTAACCATTAAAAATAAATAAATAAATAAATAAACAGCGATGCCCCCTAAACAAGCCACACGAGGGACGAACGCTAGTAAAGATGCCGCTGCCGCCAAAGCCGACTCTTCGAAAGGCCGCTCCGCCGACGCGGAAAAAGAGAAGGTGCCCCGACGTAAAAGCACGAAGGACGAGGACGAGAAAAAAAGGGGCGACAGGCGCCGCTCAAGACGCACCGAACGAGAAGAGAAAACAACAACGGCTCAGCCGGGGGGCGGTACAACGCCCCCTAGACGTAAGCCCGTGAAACAGGAAAAAGAAGAGGAAGGGAAGAGCACCAGAACAACGAAGAACGCGCCCCTCAAAGAAAAGGTTTCCGCGGACTCCGAGATGACGCCGGAATCTTTCATGCTGCTGATGAAAGTCTTACACATCGACATTCCCGACGGTGTAATCACCGACGAAGCGATTCGCTTTCTGAGACGGGCAGCGTTTCGGACGCCGCCGAGAAAATCGTCGGGCTCTTGACAGTCTTTAAGCTTCAGTTCGAGAAGCGTCCCAGGTTGTCTGCCAGGGAGGTAAAGCAAGGTTTGACGCTGTTCAAAGCCGACAAGCTGTGCGAGCTGACAACGTTGCTTTTTCAAACCGGCTTTAACAAAAGCCTCCTCCGGGACCAGTGGGAGGCGAACACTTCTAACACAGGTCGCGGATTCGTTGTGAGCCCCGCGTTCAGGTCCGAGCCGGTCTCGATGCCGGTGATGCACACCGGCCCGGTGACCAGGTCCTGGAGCAAGCTGACGGTCGGGAAGGACCTGCCTACGATAACGCCGGGAACCCGCAAAACCCTGGGGGTCATCTCTAACCATCAGTATGTCGACGAAACGTCTTTGTGGAAGGCAAAGAAAGGGTTTGGTATGTTTTCGGCAAACAAGTACGACGAGCTAGAGTGCATCAAATGGTTTCACGAAACGGCGTCGGAGAAGAAAACGTTTGGCGGAGGAGCGGTGGTCTACACGTCCGGAAACCACGTCCAGTATGGGTTTCTCACGGGGAACCTGGACGTGTACGCAGATTTTAAAGGAGATAAACCTCCAGAAATTCAATGCGACAGACTGGTGATTGAGTGCAAAGGGACTACGGGAGACATGGTTGGGCATTTCTTTACCAAAACTCAACAGACTAAAGACGGATTCCCTTACGCGGAGGTGAAACCAAAACACCTGTACGTCTTTCAGGTGCAAACGTACATGTACATTCTCAACGCTGTGGCAAAAATGACAAAATCCGCTCCCATGAGAAAAGCCGCGATGGTCCTGAGACATTACAACCCCGGCGGACAGCCCCAACAAGACTTTTGGCTGAGTCTCGTTGACAGCAACGTGCAAACACAGCGGGACATCGACAAACTGCGCCTGTTTCTGCAAACACACGCTTTGGCGTGTTACATAGCTGTGTTAAGACAATTGTTTGTGAAAGAGTGATGTGGATGTCTCAATAAACCGTTTGTTTATCTTTCTACCATGTGACTTGTGTGATGTGTGACCATAAGGAATAGACCGACAAATTAAGTAGCATTCCTAACCACCTTTATTAATCGTAATGAAGCATTTCGAAAAAAAACAAGATTTCAAAATGGATCTGCATAAACCAATCAAATGTTGCAATCAGACTCTTTTAGTATCAACACGTTTGCAGAACAGCAGGGTATTGATGTCACAAAAGTAAAAGATTGTAACCAGCAGCCAGCTGACCAAGGCCAGACCTCCTATGTAAATCCCCACAGCTCCCCCTGAAAAACAAAAAAGAAAATACAAAGATGACATTGGACTTTGTCCACCTCTTAAATACGCCATGTACAAAATAAAAATAAACATACATACATGATACTGGACGAAGAGGTGATGTTATCTTACTGGCTGGTTCTGGTCCGGCTGCAACTGGTGTCGCGTTAAATCGGTCAGTCGTTTCGGTCCCAGGTGGTGCGGGAGTCGGCGGCGCCTTAAAACTTTGTGTCGTTTTAGGCTTTTGTTTCTTCTTTGGACCACGGTCTACACTGAGGCAGGTCTTACCACTAGTGACTGGACGACTATTGAATTCGAAAGAGCAGAGATAACACGCACGATCTCCTTCTTTGACTCGGTGAATTAAAATGCTTCTGTGTGACACTGTCACGCGAGTGTTATACGGATCCATAACAGATCCAGTCTTAAGTCTGGGATTCCAGGTCGCCATCATTTGAGGACTACTATTGGCGTCTTCTATCATTTTCCTCCAAACAATGAATTTTAATGTTGTGTCGTTACCGTACATAGTACATTCCATTATCGCGTTTTGGTTGATCTGGACCTTTACGGTATCTCTAGTCTGGATCTGAATCGCCTTATTAGTCTGGGTCTGGATAATCGCAAAGCAGATGAAGAGGAAGAAAAAGAAGATTGGTTTCATGTCTGTCTTTGGTAGCTTGATCTGCGTTTTAAAAAAAAAAGCATGTCATTGTATCCACCCAGATACATTTAACAAGATATAATGATAAAATAAAGTAGAGTGGTAATGGAAATTCCCTTTGCCTGTGTGTGTGTGTCTGTGTGTGTTCAAGAGACTTGTTCCCTCCCATCTGACACCTCCCCCCCTTCTTGCAGGTTGGCCTACCCTTGGCCCCTGGGTGATATATAGAGGTTTCTACTTTGCAGAACAACACTACACAAAGGAACAAAAAAATGATGTGGAAGGACTGCAATTATCAAACAAACAATAACTGTCTCGAGTGTAGTGGCACATGCGAGGTGTCATATATAACAAAAGTGACATGCCTATATGCTATGGAATATTCCCTCGACGTTTCTGTGTTCCAACATAGATTACGGACCTTTACATATTGGCCGCGATCGGATATCATAAAGGGCGAATTATTGGCTCAAGCGGGATTTTATTACGCAGGTCAAGAAGACAAAGTGACATGTTTTTCTTGCAAAAACACTTTGCATCGTTGGGAGCCAGGAGACGACCCGTGGGTTGAACATGCAAAATGGTTCTCGGTCTGTACACATCTGCACAAAGAAAGGGGTGAAGAATTTATCAAGAGGATTACCGGATCAACAACCATAACCACCAGTAACGAGAGCGGACAGTCCAATAAAGAAACCGGATCAACAACCATAACCACCAGTAACGAGAGCGGACGGTCCAATAAAGAAACAGAGGAATACCTGTGTAAAATCTGCATGGACAATAAAATCAATGTTGTGTTGTTACCTTGTGGACATTTGGTTTCTTGCCTACAATGCGCTTCGGCCTTGAACAAGTGTCCCATTTGCAGAGTGTCTTTACAGTCTTACGTACGCACCTATCTTGCCTGATCATAATTACCAGCAACGAGAGCGGACATCCCAAGAAAGAAAAACTGAGAACAGTTGTGTAAAATTTGCACGGACGATGAAATCAGCGTTGCCTTGATAACTTTTGGACGTTTGGTAAATAAAGAAGTACGTGTATTTTGTGCATATCTTATTCTTATATACCTTGCCTAATGATGTATAAATACAAAACGTTTGACAACATGTTTGTGTCTGTATGTTTATTTTATTATTAAAATCATCTTGTGAAACCAGATGGTGTTTGGTTTATGTATTAAAGGAAATGAAAATGTTAGAGGGATATTTTAGAAATCTACATCTGTTCTAAACACATTGGTTGCCTCTGAGTTACATACTCCCAGTCTCTGATATTCTCCCACCCTCTTTTCAAAAAAATTGGTTTTCCCTTCCAGAGATATATTTTCCATGAAATCAAATGGATTTTGCGATTTGTAAATCATATCGTAACCCAAGGCCACCAGCAACCTGTCTGCGACAAACTCGATGTACCGATTCATCGAAGCCCCGTTCATGCCGAGAAGCTCGACCGGTAGGGCTTCGGCGAAAAATGCTCGCTCCATTTCTACAGCCTGCACAACGATGCTTCGAACAGTGCTGTGGGAAGGCTTGTTGACTATGTAACGTGTGTAAAGCAGGCAGGCGAAGTCGCAGTGCAAGCCTTCGTCTCTGCTGATTAGTTCGTTGGAAAAGGTGAGGCCGGGCATCAGTCCCCTTTTTTTGAGCCAGTATATCGCCGCAAATGAGCCGGAGAAAAGTACGCCTTCTACAGTTGCGAAAGCGACCAGCCGCTCGGCAAAGGAGGCCTTTTCATCAGCGATCCACCGCAGAGCCCACTCGGCTTTTTTCCTCACACATGGCAACGTTTGTGTGGCTTGAAAGAGGCGTGTTTTTTCATTGCTGTCTCTCACATAGGTGTCGATTAACAGACTGTACATTTCAAAGTGAATATTTTCCATGGTGATTTGGAACCCGTAAAAACAACGGGCCTCGGCCACTTGAACCTCCCTGCTGAATCTTTCCAAGAGGTTTTCGTTTACTATGGCATCGCTAGAGGCGAAAAACGCCAAGATGTGTTTCACAAAGCGC
The DNA here is from genome assembly GCA_036884735.1 of Huso huso. Classification (NCBI taxonomy): domain Eukaryota; kingdom Metazoa; phylum Chordata; class Actinopteri; order Acipenseriformes; family Acipenseridae; genus Huso; species Huso huso. Next base: position 259,716 of record JAHFZB010000066.1, read on the forward strand.
TGCTCCTCTGGCTTTAAGCTGTCCCAGTCCCCCAAGTCCTTTGACAGATCTACTTCTTCGGCTGTCCAAAACGAAGCTTCCGCTTTCTTATACATGTTCCACATATCTGGATACTGGATGGGAAAGAGGGTGAATTTACCCCAAGTGGGAGTGAGAAGAGGCTCCATGATGGCAAGGGACGGAGGTTTTAATCTGGAGGACAGTAAGAGTCGTAGGTGGCGCAGGTCTCTACAACCGGTCTATTGATCTACTGAATCTCTTATTTTCCCCTGTTTCCTTTTCCTCACATTCTTTTCTAGGGTTCACTCTCTGTCCCCGCCCACCCCGGTCGATGTCACGGGAGAGAGCGCGCGAGTGAGCGAGCAATCAGACTCTTTGAACTTTTGACCTTTGCATTATTCTGGGGACTTTCCATCGTGGAGAATTTTTCAGACAGATATAAGAGAGGTCAGTTGTTGATCTGATGCAGGTTTAGAGAGGAAAACAAAATGGGAAAGGTAAGATTTTTAGCAACTTCCTTTGATAGTTAATGGTAGTGGGGAGGATGAGATGATTGACTAGTTTTGTTATTGTATTTTTAGACCAACGATTCTCGTGGATGTCCTTTATGCCCCTTGAAAACAAAATATTTGGCACAGCATTTAAAAAAGACGCATCGAAATGTAACTTCAACTGAACGCATAAGACTTTTGAGGGCCACAAGAGTTAGGTAATAAATATTTTTTTCTTCCATGCAGTTATTCACGCTTTGTTATATTGCGTAATGTAAATTTCGTTTGTTTGTTTCTTAGAAAGAGCAATTTACCTTTGGATTGTCCGGTAGACAACTGCCCCTCAACCAATTTACAACGACTGGACAAACACCTTTCTTTGATCCATAACATTCAGGTACAGTACATGTGGACGTTTGTGTGTGACACCTGTATTAATATTAATCAAATATATTTCTCATTAAAACACAGACTGGATCTTCCAAGTATAAACAATTAATGGAAGAAACCAAGGCAAAACATGCTCACGGTAACAGTAAAAAAGAACATGATAATATCAGCCAAGAACCATCATCCTCCGCAACTCCTGTGACACGTAGAGAGGTGGAAGAGGTTCTGGTAATGGTTCAAGATGTCGAGCGACGTCTCAAAGACATTCTACAACGGATGGATGGTGCCCCCTGTGTTTCTACCATTGACCATCCGCCTGTGTCTCACATCGACGTCCCAGTTGCACAAACAACACTGAATGATGTGGCAAATGGTAGGCTATCACATTGCATTACAATTGTTTGATACAAAACAAAGTACAATAAAAAGTTAATGTACGTGTTGTTGTTTGTTTTAAGTGTCTACTGTGAAGGAATTTCTACACTACAAAACAGGGGCCTGTAGGACTGCAAAACAGCGTGAAAATGCCAAACAAACAGTAATGCATGTCTGCAAGTTTCTACAGTTTATGGCAAAGGGAGGAAAGATATTTCCAGATCTCAGATGCCTGAAAGAAACCTCTCTGGTGAATGGGTAAGCATGACCATTAACAATTTATTGTCACTTCTTAAAACGGGTCTTTTCAGTGTGTGTGTGTGTATTTTTGTTTTTACAGATGGCACGACTACTTAGAAGCACAAAATTATGTACCTACCACCATTCGTAATTACAACATAGATGTCAAGGCTTTTCTCAAGTATCTCGAGGAAGCCCAACCTTCACAGGTTCGCTTAGGCAATGCCACTATTAAGAAACTGATGTACATCATCAAACATATTCAAAAGCGAACACTGCGGATGATTCCAGGTTATCGGCAAAATCAACGTAGGAAAAATAAAAGTAGGTACTTTTTTTATCTTTCTCCGGGGAGCAGAGTTGAATGGGCGTCTATATCTATTGTGACTCATCCTGTAACATTTTGTCCACTGTTTTCCAGGGAATTTATTAACCTACAATCAAATCCAGACATACATTGACAAAACCACACTGGCCATTCCAAAATCATTAGGTAGGTTATTGTACCATCACACTCACGTTGGTCCTTTGAATTGAATATTAGGTTTTCCTGGGGATGTTTATGCCCCATCTTATTATTTTATTTATTTATTTTTCACTGTGACAGAATCGATACAAAATGACGGACGGTCTTCTGAATATTACAAGATTTTCATGGGGATGTTTATCACCAGAAACATGATCCAAAACGGTCACAGACGTGGTGTGTATATGAACATGGAAATAACAGAGATGGAAACAGCAGAGGACACTGGAACACATCGTATTATCTGTGTGAGTTTTAAATAAAAAATAGCTTAGTTTGTTACAAAGGGATTGTTAGAAACTGAGCGTAGTGTCTTGTTTGTTTGCCCGCAGGTAAAAAACCACAAAACCAATGGGAGTTTTGCAAATGCCTTTGTTGTGGTGAGTCAAACTGAATTCCTTTGGTTGCAGAGGTTTGTCTGTCTTCGAAAACTGCTCCCTGGATATCAGGCCAATCCGCAGACCGTGTTTTTTAATGGTTCAGGAAAGCCCTTTTTACGTATCGAAGGGGCTATACAAGATGCGTGGACACATCTGGGCTTTCCCGGTATCATAACTCCAGGATTAATCCGACATTCACTTGTGACATATGTAAGCGTTTGAGGTTAAATTTAAATAATGTGATTAATCGGATTGTAATTCAATATAATCTCGTGGTCACCTTTTGTTCTATTTTAGGCTTGGGATACATTAAACGATATGGAACGAGCACAGGTAGCCCAACATATGTGTCACAACACACACACACAAGAAAAATATTATAGACAAGACCAAACAGACGGCGGACACGTGAAATCTTTTCTTTTGCTTCAAGAAGCACTTGGACTAAATCAGGTGAAGGATAACGGTATCACATTTGGGTTTGAGTAAATTTCCACTATTTGCCCGCCTAATAAGTGGAATAATAATTGTAATCCTTTATTTTATAGTCGTCTAATAGTGATAAAGAGGAAGAGGAGGAAGAAGAAGCAGCGGCCGTTTCGTGACCATACAGATGTAAGACCATTACTTGGCTACCATTATTATGCACTAACAGGGACCGATGGCCTGATAGAAAAGAAAATAATCATTTTTTTTTCTATTTACAGGACGAAGAGGGCCACATGTTTCCGCTATCGTTCTTAGGGGGACTTTTTGGGGGCTCACCTTGTGGAGGCTCACCTTGTGGATTGTGTGGACTAGATCAACTGGGACTTTGTTGCTTAACACCCGCTGTCATTTGTATCGGCCTTTCTCTTTTGCCGTGCCTCATCAGTTCATGTGCAAAACGCGCGACTGCCTTGGATTACAGGCATCTGCCTGTTACGTACTCACAACCTGTGGCTATAGGACAACCCACAAATAGAATGAACTGAGGAAATGACACGATCTGTATGTCTCTTAAATAAAAGTTAATCAGTCTGAGTCTGTATTGTCTGTGTCCTGTGTCATTGTAGACTGATTTTTAAACCCTTCAAATGAATAATAGTGTTTTATTGCAGGTTACGGTATTTGATGTGGTGTCAAAGCACATGTCCATCGTTAGGGATTTACTGTAATATCATACTGAAACAAACAAATGTGTGCACGTGTTACAGTGAAAGCCAGTAAGTTTGCATGGATAATTGGTATTAGAAATGTGAAACTGTTTTACAGATCAGATCATCTCTGTCATTTCCACTAAGTCCACCTGTCCGTACATCGGGCGATGGTTGACTATAGGATACACAGGCTGTTTTTTCACTTTGTAAAATGAATGGAGGTGGACACATTCAACAAAAGAAAAATCTGTCAAACAAAGGATATAAAATAAACCCGCCAATACATATGCAGAGTGAAATATAGAGGCCATATGTAAAACTCTGAGATTAACTATTTTGACCAGGATTGTAATAGACGAGTTTGTGGAAGGCTGAACTTTGACCAGCCCTGATTAAAACCAGATTTGTGTAATTTGTGCAATTGACACCATGTACAGCACGTCATTCTGTTACTGTGTAGAGCCGGGTCACACATTATTTGTTTACAATACAGTTATTGCAAATTTTCAGCACAAACATGAGAGACAGGGAAAGAGAGGAAAAAGAGGGAGAGGGAATGAGAAGAGAGAGAGAGCTATTCCATTGCATTAATATAGAATAAGGTATATTCATTAGAATACACATACCTGTTCAAAGGGTGGTTCTGGAAGAGGGTCTAATGAAATGTTGTGTGTTTTGGTGGTCTTACTGGATAACCATTTGAGTTGGAAGTCATTGGTGGTCTTACTGGATAACCATTTGAGTTGGAAGTCATACTAAAAAAAGAAAATATTAGATGAAGTAGATTTGAGAGGCAAACAACTCAGAATTTTTTGGATGTAATGAAGACAAAATATACTGCAATTTTCAATAAAACGTAATTTAATTCAGAAGAGATATTATACAAATGGAACATTCTGGGATGTTAGCAAAAAAGAAAATATTGATACCTTATAACAATTGTAAGTCATCTTGGATCAAGGTGTCTTGGTAAACGTAAGGCTTTAGTTGTCTGACAAGACCATATTACATATATGTGAAATTCCAACGAGATAAATACATGAGATTAATCAAAAAATAGTATTCAAACGAGATTTAACAATACGTATTTGTCCAAAGTCTTTAGACAAGAGTCCTCCCATCACACGCTTCCTGGTTCCAGTCTCTCATCTCATCAGGAACATGATGATAGCGCCGATCTTTACAAGACCAATGAAGATCAACATGAAGATTATCACACTGGGATCTGGATCTTTAATGTGGAAAAAATCCACAAATCCTTGCCAACCTCCGTTCTTCAAGATCCATTCTCGTTTTTCCCGTATCAGAAAGTCGCTGATTTTCTCCCCCAGTCTTTCTATGTCATGTTCCAGACCGTTGTCTTTCAGATGTTTGACTACTACTGTCCCGAACGCCAATAAGGTCACCACACGAGACCAATTTGTGACCCCGTCACTGAACAGATTTTCTGCCACGTCTTGAACAAAGTCCACACGTGTTCCCTGTCCCATGCGAAGTTTACAGAGCATTTCATTGAATTCAGATTGATGTTTTCCAATCACAGTATTGGTTACCCGTTTGAGGGTCACCAGCGGCTTGTTTTGATGCCTGTCTTCAGAAGTGTTATAATACGGAAGACCCGTCAAATAATCAGAAATGAGATCTCTGGTTGTCTGCTCGAATGGTCCGTTCAATTCATACTGGGAAGGACAGTAAAGACTCATCTTTGTTACTTTTGACAAACCTAGGTATTGCCTGCTTATATAGCCAAACACACAGAGGATGGGGAGGAGGATGTTATGTAGTTATTCATTCATTCTTTCTCCAGTCCTTAGGGGGGTTGGGGGGGTTGTCTTGTTACATTAACAGTGTAACACATGTGACACCTTTTGGTTGACTATAGGATAAAGAGGCTGGTTTTTCACTTTGTAAAATGATCGAAATTCACCGACTACAAACCGACCAGTCGAGATTTGCCCGAACGCTTGCGTTCGCCTCCGGAGAGAAGAGAGTAGAGGAGAGCAGAGAGAGACGAGAGACACGAGACTTAGAGAGAGAGACACGAGAGAGAGACAGAGTTAAGAGAGAAAGACACGAGAGAGAGGTAAAGGTCGCTAAAGCTGTTCGAAACATTCGACTTCGAAATTCACCGATTACAAAACATTCGAGATTTTCGAAATTCACCGGAGATTACAAACCGGTCAGTCGAGATTTGCCGAGAGAGAGGAACGCTAAAGTTGTTCAAACATTCGCCTCCGAGAGAAGAGATTTGCCCGAAGAGGAGAGAAGAGAGAGAGAGAGAGAGACGAGAGACACGAGACTTAGAGAGAAAGACACGAGAGAGAGGTAAAGAGAGAGAGGTAAAGCTAAAGTTGTTCAAACATTCGACTCGAAATTCACCGATTACAAACCGTCAGTCGAGATTTGCCCGAACGCTATGTCGCCCGGAGAGAGAGAGAGAGAGTAGAGGAGAGCAGAGAGAAAGAGAGACAATTCAAACTTAGAGAGAAAGACACATGAGAGAGAGAGAGAGAGAAAGAGCCACGAGACTTAGAGAGAGGTAAAGGTCGCGAGAGAAAGCTGTTCTAAAACATTCGACATTCGAAATTCACCGATTACAAACCGGTCAGTCGAGATTTGCCCGAACGCTATGTCTGCCCCGGAGAGAGGAGAGCAGAGAGAGCAGAGAGAGAGAGAGAGGTAAAGGACACGAGAGAGAGAGAAAGCTGTTCAAACATCGAAACATTCGATTCTGAAATTCACAGTCCAAAATTCACCGAGATTTACAAACCGAGAGGAGAGAAAGTCGAGATTTGCCCCAAGGTCTTAGTCGGCTAAATGATTACAAACCGGTCAGTCGAGAGAGAAGAGAGAGAGAGAGAGAGAGAAAGAGAGAGAGAGAGACAAGCTGAGACTTAGAGAGAAAGACACGAGAGAGAGAGAGAAAGAGAGACACGAAAGAGAGAGAGGTAAAAAAGTTGTTCGAAACATTCGAAATTCACCGATTACAAACCGTCAGTCGAGAAACGCTATGCTGTCCCGGAGAGAAGAGAGTAGAGGAGAGCAGAGAGAGACGAGAGACACGAGACTTAGAGAGAGAGACAGAGAGTTAAGAGAGAAAGACACGAGAGAGAGGTAAAGGTCGCTAAAGCTGTTCGAAACATTCGACTTTGAAATTCACAGTACAAACCGTCAGTCGAGATTTTGCCCGGAGAGAAGAGACAGAGAGAGCAGAGAGAGACGAGAGACACGAGACTTAGAGAGAGAAAGAGAGAGAGAGAGAGAGAGAGTTAAGAGAGAGAGAGAGAGGTAAAGAGCTGAAAGAATCAAAAAAGAGACAAACCGAGACTTTCGAAACATCATTAGAGAGAGAAGAGACAGAGACCGAGATTTGAGAAGACACGGAGAGAGAGAGAAAGAGACACGAGAGAGAGGTAAAGGTCGCTAAAGCTGTTCGAAACATTCGATTCTGAAATTCACAGTCCAAACCGACTAGTCGAGATTTGCCCGAACGCTTGCGTTCACCTCCGGAGAGAGGAGAGCAGAGAGAGACGAAAGAGAGAGAGGTAAAGGTCGCTAAAGCTGTTCGAAACATTCGACTCCGAAATTCACCGATTACAAACCGGTCAGTCGAGATTTGCCCGAACGCTATGAGCCCGGAGAGAAGAGAGTAGAGGAGAGCAGAGAGAGACGAGAGACACGAGACTTAGAGAGAAAGACACGAGAGAGAGAGAAAGAGACACGAGAGAGAGGTAAAGGTCGCTAAAGCTGTTCGAAACATTCGACTTCGAAATTCACCGATTACAAACCGGTCAGTCGAGATTTGCCCGAACGCTTGCGTTCGCCTCCGGAGAGAAGAGAGTAGAGGAGAGCAGAGAGAGACGAGAGACACGAGACTTAGAGAGAGAGACAGAGAGAGAGAGAAAGAGCACGAGAGAGAGGTAAAGGTCGCTAAAGCTGTTCGAAACATTCGACTTCGAAATTCACCGATTACAAACCGGTCAGTCGAGATTTGCCCGAACGCTTGCGTTCGCCTCCGGAGAGAAGAGAGTAGAGGAGAGCAGAGAGAGACGAGAGACACGAGACTTAGAGAGAGAGACAGAGAGTTAAGAGAGAAAGAGACACGAGAGAGAGGTAAAGGTCGCTAAAGCTGTTCGAAACATTCGATTCCGAAATTCACAGTCCAAACCGACTAGTCGAGATTTGCCCGAACGCTATGCTGCCGGAGAGAGGAGAGAGAGAGAGAAAGAGAGAGAGAGAGAGACTTCGAAATTCACCGAGAAACACGAGACTTAGAGAGAGAGAGAGAGAGAGAGGAGAGAGAGAGAGAGAGAGAGAGGTAAAGGTCGCTAAAGCTGTTCGAAACATTCGATTCGAAATTCACAGATCCAAACCGTCTAGTCGAGATTTGCCCGAACGCTATGCTCCGAGAGAGAGAGGAGAGAGAGAGAGAGAGAGAGAGAGAGAGACAGAGAGAGAGAGAGAGAGAGAGACTTAAAGCTGAGAGAAACATTCGATTCGA
>JAHFZB010000066.1:272757-367334 GCA_036884735.1 Huso huso
GAGAGAGAGGTAAAGGTCCGAAATTCACAGTCCAAACCGACTAGTCGAGATTTGCCCGAACGCTTGCGTTCGCCTTCGGAGAGAGGAGAGCAGAGAGACGAAAGAGAGAGAGGTAAAGGTCGCTAAAGCTGTTCGAAACATTCGACTTCGAAATTCACCGATTACAAACCGGTCAGTCGAGATTTGCCCGAACGCTTGCGTTCGCCTTCGGAGAGAGGAGAGTAGAGGAGAGCAGAGAGAGACGAGAGACACGAGACTTAGAGAGAGAGACACGAGACTTAGACACGAGAGAGAGAGAGAGTTAAGAGAGAAAGACACGAGAGAGAGAGGTAAAGGTCGCTAAAGCTGCTCGAAACATTCGATTCCGAAATTCACAGTCCAAACCGACTAGTCGAGATTTGCCCGAACGCTTGCGTTCGCCTTCGGAGAGAGGAGAGACGAAAGAGAGAGAGGTAAAGGTCGCTAAAGCTGCTCGAAACATTCGATTCCGAAATTCACAGTCCAAACCGACTAGTCGAGATTTGCCCGAACGCTTGCGTTCGCCTCCGGAGAGAGGAGAGCAGAGAGAGACGAAAGAGAGAGAGGTAAAGGTCGCTAAAGCTGTTCGAAACATTCGACTTCGAAATTCACCGATTACAAACCGGTCAGTCGAGATTTGCCCGAACGCTTGCGTTCGCCTTCGGAGAGAGGAGAGCAGAGAGAGACGAAAGAGAGAGACGAGAGACACGAGACTTAGAGAGAGAGAGACACGAGACTTAGGCACGAGAGAGAGAGAGAGAGTTAAGAGAGAAAACACGAGAGAGAGAGGTAAAGGTCCGAAATTCACAGTCCAAACCGACTAGTCGAGATTTGCCCGAACGCTTGCGTTCGCCTCCGGAGAGAGGAGAGCAGAGAGAGACGAAAGAGAGAGAGGTAAAGGTCGCTAAAGCTGTTCGAAACATTCGACTTCGAAATTCACCGATTACAAACCGGTCAGTCGAGATTTGCCCGAACGCTTGCGTTCGCCTCCTGAGAGAAGAGAGTAGAGGAGAGCAGAGAGAGAGACGAGAGAGAGAGAGAGACAGAGAGTTAAGAGAGAAAGACACGAGAGAGAGGTAAAGGTCGCTAAAGCTGTTCGAAACATTCGACTTCGAAATTCACCGATTACAAACCGGTCAGTCGAGATTTGCCCGAACGCTTGCGTTCGCCTTCGGAGAGAGGAGAGTAGAGGAGAGCAGAGAGAGACGAGAGACACGAGACTTAGAGAGAGAGACACGAGACTTAGACACGAGAGAGAGTTAAGAGAGAGACGAAAGAGAGAGAGAGGTAAAGGTCGCTAAAGCTGCTCGAAACATTCGATTCCGAAATTCACAGTCCAAACCGACTAGTCGAGATTTGCCCGAACGCTTGCGTTCGCCTTCGGAGAGAGGAGAGCAGAGAGAGACGAGAGTCACGAGACTTAGAGAGAGAGACACGAGACTTAGGCACGAGAGAGAGAGAATTAAGAGAGAAAGACACGAGAGAGAGGTATAGGTCGCTAAAGCTGCTCGAAACATTCGATTCCGAAATTCACAGTCCAAACCGACTAGTCGAGATTTGCCCGAACGCTTGCGTTCGCCTTCGGAGAGAGGAGAGCAGAGAGAGACGAGAGACACGAGACTTAGGCACGAGAGAGAGAGAGAGAGTTAAGAGAGAAAGACACGAGAGAGAGAGAGGTAAAGGTCGCTAAAGCTGCTCGAAACATTCGATTCCGAAATTCACAGTCCAAACCGACTAGTCGAGATTTGCCCGAACGCTTGCGTTCGCCTCCGGAGAGAGGAGAGCAGAGAGAGACGAAAGAGAGAGTTAAAGGTCGCTAAAGCTGCTCGAAACATTCGATTCCGAAATTCACCGAGTAGAAACCGACCAGTCGAGATTTGCCCGAACGCTTGCGTTCGCCTCCGGAGATAGTAGAGTAGAGGAGAGGAGAGGAGAGCAGAGAGAGACGAGAGACAAGGAGATCCAGGGCGACTTACAATTGAGAGAATACGTAAGATAGTAAAAAGTAGAGGAGAGGAGAGGAGAGCAGAGAGAGACGAGAGACGAGGAGATCCAGGGCGACTTACAATTGAGAGAATACGTAAGATAGTAAAAGATGTTCCTAGTCGTGTTGGAATCGTTGCAGGGATCTTCGGAACTTTGTTGATTATCGTGACAGTAAAATAATAAAGTATTATGTGCATAGATCTGTGATGATTGATAGGATGGTCTAATGATGATTGACCCAAGGTTCTTTTTACTGTGGTTATGGGTGTGTGTATGTCTAAATTTGTTTCCCTCCCATCTGAGAACATTATAAAAGCACAAGGCACTGTTGTAACCCACCAAATCCAGCCATGCAGTACATCAAATTCTCTTGGCTGCCATTACACAAGGTCAACCTTACACCAAATGAACATACACTTATCCGTGATGTCCAGATCATACAGCAACTAACAGGGCCTAGTTTCAAGAAGAAAATATGTCAAGGCTTGTCTTTAAAACCACCACCTGTTTGTAATAAACAAGATAAAAAAGAATACAGATTGTGTATGGAGACTATGGAGACACTGTACTATGCACGGACAGTTGATCTGAATAAAACACCAAACCGTTTTGGACCCAACGTTGAAGAAAGACTGACTCATCTCTTCATGTTTCTTAAGTTGATGGACATCAATGACAATATGGAGACTGATCACGCTCTGACAATTACAGACACGTACTGGAAATTTCATACTCCCAAACTTTCATCTCATGATCTTGTCCAATGTCTGGAGTTATCTAAAATTCGCTTCTGTGGAGCAAATCACGAACAACTCCGTAACTGTTACTTTTACTTTGGCGAAAACTGTAATCTAACACACTGTATTGAACTCATGGCGAAATACATGGTCTATCGCTTTTCTGGCCGTTTTTGTTGTTCTGCAGACAAGACACGAGAGTCTAAACAGCGAATATCTTCCCTGCCCTGCCGTATTTGTTATATTAACACAGTCCAAAGACTATATCAGCCTTGCGGACACTGTGTCTGTGCGGACTGTTACGATAGAATATTTTACATGGACGCTGCTGATCATACTAAAATATACTACATATGTCCTTTCTGCAAGACAAAGGCAGATGACATTATTTCCATAATGGACGAACAGCAAATGTCGGTTTCAAATGTCGTCACGTTTCACCAGAATCTGCGTGAAATGGACTCAATATGCAAAACAACGATAGATGCTGTACCATACATCAAAATGGGATTTACCCTGCCAGACAAGGTCAGCGATTCAGTACATCACACCATTCAACGGATAATGGAAAAACCATGTGTGGCTGATGATGCGATCTCAAACTTAATCGTGGAACTGGAACTGGAACTGCAATGTGAAACATCACAAATATACCATCGGTTGTCTTACGTAATAGCGACAGACTTGTTAGAGAAAAGAATCCAGGGAGGTTTGGCCGTGTGGATGCGGTTCATGAACTTTAGCAGATTCGATGAGTTTCACATCAGACACCTGGTGACAGCTTCATACACATTTTACACCACGAATCCTGCTCTACCCATGAATCCTACTCTCAGACAACACGTTATAAATTGTGAACTACCCGGAGAAGACCAGTCAATCAGACGTATAATCTGTGATGCGGTAGACGAGCGAAAACAAAACCTACTTTTCTACCTATTGAAACACATGTACGTCCGATTCAGAAACAGGACCCAAAGTGACAAACCAGACGATCTTCCATACTGTTTGGTGTGTGAGCCAGAAAAAAGAAAGGTCAGGCTCGTGGGACTACGTTGTGGACATCTGTTCTGCACCATATGTTGTGAGGAAAAAACAAAAAAGCAAATCTGTCTGATCTGTTTAAATAAAGAAAACACATTTGTAAAGGTTTATTGGTAAAATTAATGTAAACATTAGACTATTTTGTGAGTATTTGAAACTTTCTCAGTGTCTGAACTACTTTTTACTATTTTACTTTTTTATTAATCTCAGTGTTTCATTAAATCTTGTTTGAATACTTTCTTTTAATTATTAATTAATCTCATGTAAAAATATTAAGTTTGATTCGCATGTATGTAATATGCTCAATAAACTATATTTGTCAAACAGCTAAAGCCTTATTAGCAGACACCCTCATCCAGGGCGACTAAAAGAACAGAGGAAAGCAGCAACATGCAAGCTGTACAACTACATTCAAAGCAGATGGGCTTCAAACACATTCAAAGCAGATGGGCTTCAAACCCATAAAACTTGTTTTTTTTACATTGTCAATGTTTTTGTTATACATACATTGTTATACATACAATATACATAGAAGACCTATTCACACGTATATCCACTAGATGGCACTTTTGTTACACGTTTTAATTAATCTGCTATATGAGCAGACCACATACTGCACAGTGATAAAGGACAATGGGTTGGATGACACTTTCAAAACCTGAATTAGGCCAATATCCACTATTGATTAGTCGCAGATAGGTCTGGTAAAGCACAGGGAAACATTGTAAAGCACAGAGAGGTCTGGTAAAGCACAGGGAAGCATTGTAAAGCACAGAGAGGTCTGGTAAAACACAGGGAAGCATTGTAAAGCACAGAGAGGTGTGGTAAAACATATTAACAAAACAAACCCTGGTAATACGATTTTCCTTTCACTAATTCTGAACTGTAAAACCCTCAAATCGAGGGAAAACTCATCCTAACAGGGTTGTGCGATATATGGACAGAGACACAGAGAGAGGCTCAGACAAACTGGCTTTTATAAGATTATTTTATTCATCATGCCAGTTGTAAAGTATTAGGATGAGCTCCCAGCACGGCTCTTCCCTCCAGCTCGTTTCAAGGCTATCAGCGCTGTTGCTGTCAACATTAGCAGTAGGACGGGTATGAGTAAAAGAAGATGACTTCTAGCAATCGGAGCAGCGGACCTCTCTGAACCTGTCAATCACATTACTATTATCATTAGAAGTACAATACAAGCAGATATCAGCTTGAATTTCACACAACTCTCTACACTATATGTGTTTGAAAAACATAGTTTAATAGGAATTATTAAACAGTACAGCTAATGGGATGCTGTGCAATATGAAGGCGCTAGCCGGTGCGGTTTCTCACCTGTGTTTATTGTAACAGAAAAGCTTCTCCTTATAACCTGATCCAGTTTTGTGTTGTTGAGGATGAAGGTGTAAGATGCGTTCTCATCTCTCTGCTCTAGCATCTGACTCCTGAGCTCCACCAGGCCTCTGCTGTCCAGGGATTGGCTAGTCCTGCTGCGCTCTGTGATGTCACATCCTGATTCATTCAGCCACTGCACTGTAGCGCTGGGGTATCCTCTCGAGTAGAGGGTCAAAGTATATTGGTCACGACCCTCCATGATGTCAATGTGTATATGAGGCTCACTGTATGGAGCTGGGAATACAGGGAATGAATCGTTCATTATATTTATCGTGACTAGAAGTTTATATCAGGTGAGATGTATTAAATAATTTAGGTACAGTCACCTTAAAGATGTAAATATGTGAAGTTACACCCTAAATTATGTCTTCAGAACACCTCTTACCTGCCACTATGAGGCGCACGTCTCCCCTGGTGCTCTCCACTTGGTTGGCGACAGCGCAGGTGTACCAGCCCTCATCCTCAAACCGCACCTGTTTCAGTCTGAGGGAGGCGTTCCCCACACTGAACTGCTCTGGGAACAGCTGGGTCCGATTCCTGTAGGTTTCATTCTGCAGACTCAGCTGGTCTCGACCGTAATAGAAACTGTGGACGACATGATCGGCAGGAGGGCGTTGCCAGGTAGCCACCACTTTCCCGAGATCAGCCCCCGTTTTATAGGAGAAAGAGCAGCTTAGAGTGACATCGCTGCCAGGAGGTGACGTCACTGGAGACCGGGGCACTGTAACTGCATCATAAGCTGGTGGAAGAAACAATGTAAGCCTCTCGTTACACAGCAATTCCAGCCAAGGTAAACTAAGAAGTGTGCTGCAACCCTGTGGCTTCAGTAGAGCTCTCGAAACATGTCTAATCTCCAAGTGCACCTGGTACACCAGAGTGTAACGATTAACCTGCCCCCCTACAACACCGACCTTGTGGATATAAAAACACGCAATTGTGCTGCAAGGTATTTCTTACAGATGTAGCTCATCCACTCCCTTGGAAACAGAGTAGGTTTGCGCTCCAGTGTGATGTAGGTGGAGATACACTGTACCTAATAAAATAGTTCCTTAAATATCCTCTGCCAGACACATCCATTCATTATACAGTCACAGACAAAAGTATTGGCACCCTACACATAATATAAGAATTTAAGAAAACATGTTAAATACAAGCATTTCGTGAGCATTAACCAAAAACCAAAATCAATTTCTGGTAGTTTTTAACAATCTTTATAAAATTTAAAAAAAACACACTTAAGCAATTTTGGTTTCTATCCTCAGTGCGTTTCACCTTTTTAAAGAAATGTGCAAAGAAACATGAACAGGAATCTGAAGTATTCTTCAACAAAAGACTAAAACAAGATAGGCAATGATTCCTCATTGGAATACACGTCAGGTCAGTGTTGATTGGGGAGGAGGCAGGTTCAGACTAGCTTTATAATTTTGTGCATAAAATATTGCAGAAAACAGTTCTTTTCGGCTTTCCTGAAACGGCGCACTGTGAGCACTGTGCTGTAAACTGGAAACTAATTACATTTCGTTATTGCCTGAAACTTCAAAGTTTTCCTTGCAGGAACACTCGCAGGTCACATGTAATGGTTCAAATGAACCTTTGCTTCATGACACCGCTTGCCTCATTTGGTTAGTGGAAGTCGAACCAGCTGCAACTTAATTCCTATCACTACATAACATACAAGTGATCGTTACAACACGTCGAACGTTGCGTGTGCATTGCATTGTGGGTTGTTCAGTAACTTACTCTGAGTCAAAAGCATCACGTGCAGTAAAGAGATCAGTCTTTTATAGTCCAGAGTCCGGGCTGGATGCATCACCTGAAATGAAATCATTATTTTCTTAATAGCCTGCCAATACAAAATCGAACAGTATTAAGTTTAGTGTTAAAAAAAATTAGTCTAAATTGAGTAAAAAAAAAAAATACAAAACTTCAAAGACCACCACAAATAGCGACTTAGTAGTTAAATAATATGAACACATATACAGCATGTCCTGACGAGCCTGTAGTGTTCAGGGCCACTAAGTGGACTAAATTTGATACGCTGAAACTGACCCTATGGCCCTGAATATCTACAGTGTCTCCAGACAGTCCAAAACTCCCTTTGTCAAAGGGCACAATGGAATTAGAAAAAGTTTACTTTAACTAGGTTTTTGTTTAAAAAAAAGAAATGTCCACAAATAAATAGATTCAAGGTCATTACAATACATCACAGATAAACAGATTCAAAAACATTCAAATAAAAATATATTTTTAATGACTCCTTTACATGTTTCTATGTATATATAACAAGTTTATAATGTGGTCCTAATGTTTCTGTATTTTACAATGTTTCCCTATGTTTATATATTTTTAATGACTCCTTTAAATGTTTCTATGTATATACAACAAGTTTATAATGTGGCAACAAGTTTATAATGTGGTCCTAATGTTTCTGTATTTTACAATATTTCCCTATGTTTTATCATTTCTGTAATTTATAATGATTCCCTATATTTTACCAGACTTTTCATAAATAAGTGATTACAAAAATTTAGTTTAAAAAAAATCCAAAAAATACTGAAGGTAATAAGAAAAAATAATCCTATAAGATTACATATATATGACTGTGACACATTGTATAAATCCAAATCATATTATCAATTATATAAATAGATCAAATATACTTACTTTTCTGTGAAAGTCCATACCGTGAGTCATTAAACCCTTCTCTCAATGTTGGTCTTACTTCTAGTTGAATTTCAAATGACTATATATAGAGACATTCAGCCCCCAAAGGTTCTTTCCATGTCAAAGGGATTTTCCACCAGAAAGGGACTTTCCATTTTGTACATAATGCATCAGACACTTGGAAAGTTTGTCAAAGGGCACAATGGAATTAGAAAAAGTTTACTTTAACTAGGTTTTTGTTTAAAAAAAAGAAATGTCCACAAATAAATAGATTCAAGGTCATTACAATACATCACAGATAAACAGATTCAAAAACATTCAAATAAAAATATATTTTTAATGACTCCTTTACATGTTTCTATGTATATATAACAAGTTTATAATGTGGTCCTAATGTTTCTGTATTTTACAATGTTTCCTATGTTTATATATTTTTAATGACTCCTTTAAATGTTTCTATATATATACAACAAGTTTATAATGTGGCAACAAGTTTATAATGTGGTCCTAATGTTTCTGTATTTTACAATATTTCCCTATGTTTATATATTTTTAATGACTCATTTAAATGTTTCTATGTATATACAACAAGTTTATAATGTGGCAACAAGTTTATAATGTGGTCCTAATGTTTCTGTATTTTACAATATTTCCCTATGTTTTATCATTTCTGTAATTTATAATGATTCCCTATATTTTACCAGACTTTTCATAAATAAGTGATTACAAAAATTTAGTTTAAAAAAAATCCAAAAAATACTGAAGGTAATAAGAAAAAATAATCCTATAAGATTACATATATATGACTGTGACACATTGTATAAATCCAAATCATATTATCAATTATATAAATAGATCAAATATACTTACTTTTCTGTTAAAGTCCATACCGTGAGTCATTAAACCCTTCTCTCAATGTTGGTCTTACTTCTAGTTGAATTTCAAATGACTATATATAGAGACATTCAGCCCCCAAAGGTACTTTCCATCTCAAAGGGATTTTCCACCAGAAAGGGACTTTCCATTTTGTACATAATGCATCAGACACTTGGAAAGTTTGTCAAAGGGCACAATGGAATTAGAAAAAGTTTACTTTAACTAGGTTTTTGTTTAAAAAAAAGAAATGTCCACAAATAAATAGATTCAAGGTCATTACAATACATCACAGATAAACAGATTCAAAAACATTCAAATAAAAATATATTTTTAATGACTCCTTTACATGTTTCTATGTATATATAACAAGTTTATAATGTGGTCCTAATGTTTCTGTATTTTACAATGTTTCCCTATGTTTATATATTTTTAATGACTCCTTTAAATGTTTCTATGTATATACAACAAGTTTATAATGTGGCAACAAGTTTATAATGTGGTCCTAATGTTTCTATATTTTACAATGTTTCCCTATGTTTATATATTTTTAATGACTCCTTTAAATGTTTCTATGTATATACAACAAGTTTATAATGTGGCAACAAGTTTATAATGTGGTCCTAATGTTTCTGTATTTTACAATATTTCCCTATGTTTTATCATTTCTGTAATTTATAATGATTCCCTATATTTTACCAGACTTTTCATAAATAAGTGATTACAAAAATTTAGTTTAAAAAAATCCAAAAAATACTGAAGGTAATAAGAAAAAATAATCCTATAAGATTACATATATATGACTGTGACACATTGTATAAATCCAAATCATATTATCAATTATATAAATAGATCAAATATACTTACTTTTCTGTGAAAGTCCATACCGTGAGTCATTAAACCCTTCTCTCAATGTTGGTCTTACTTCTAGTTGAATTTCAAATGACTATATATAGAGACATTCAGCCCCCAAAGGTACTTTCCATCTCAAAGGGATTTTCCACCAGAAAGGGACTTTCCA
Source organism: Huso huso (assembly GCA_036884735.1). Taxonomy (NCBI): domain Eukaryota; kingdom Metazoa; phylum Chordata; class Actinopteri; order Acipenseriformes; family Acipenseridae; genus Huso; species Huso huso. Next base: position 282,493 of record JAHFZB010000066.1, read on the forward strand.
TTTTGTACATAATGTATCAGACACTTGGAAAGTTTGTCAAAGGGCACAATGGAATTAGAAAAAGTGTACTTTAACTAGGTTTTTGTTTAAAAAAAAAGAAATGTCCACAAATAAATAGATTCAAGGTCATTACAATACATCACAGATAAACAGATTCAAAAACATTCAAATAAAAATATATTTTTAATGACTCCTTTACATGTTTCTATGTATATTTTGATTTAAAGTCATCAAACACCTGTCAGGGTTGGTTCGCCAGCACTAGAAGACTGGCTCTACCTCCGCTATGCTCCCCTGCCTCCGGAGGCCGCTCCTTCTCCACCCTTCTTCTGCAGTGATGGAATGACATTCCAATAGATGTCAGGACTGCCAAGTCCCTGACCACACCCTGGGGGCAAGGGTACACCAGCCTGCAGGATGGGGGGGAAATGTTATAAAAAGGCGGTCAATATAGTGAAGGGCCCCCCCCAGGGGCCAAGGGTAGGCCAGCCAGTAGGAAGGGGGGGGTCTTTTAAAAAAACGGGTGGTCAGACAGAGACAGGTAGAGGGAGCCCTCTCTGCGCTTTACAATGCTTCCCTATACTTTACCAGACAGAGCGAGGTAGAGGGAGCCCTCTCTGCGCTTTACAACGCTTCCCCGTGCTTTACCAGACCTCTCTGTGCGCACGCACAAATGCACAATACCGACCTTGGGTCTCGCAGCTAGACGGGAGGGACCGCACGCAGCGCCCCCTCGTGGCCAGGCAGCAACCTATGCTTTACGATGCTTTTCTATGCTTTACAATACCAGACCTCCGCGGCGCTTTACAACGCTCAGACCACACGATACCGACCTCGGGTCTCGCAGCTAGACGGGAGGGACCGCGCGCAGCGCCCCCTCGTGGCCAGGCAGCAACCTACGCTTTTCTATGCTTTACAATACCAGACCTCCGCGCGCTTTACAATGCTCAGACCACACAATACTGACCTTGGGTCTCGCAGCTAGACGGGAGGAACCGCACGCAGCGCCCCCTCGTGGCCCGACAGCGACCCGGCTTTACCAGACCTCGCTGCGCTTTACAACGCTTCCCCGTGCTTTACCAGACCTCTCTGCGTGCATAAGAAAGACTTTTTTTTTTTTTTAGACCGGACACACTCAAAACACAGAGTTGCTGAGAACGGACACGCTCGACACGCAACACAAGCGCCTTACAATTAACCCTACGCCCTACCAGACCTCTCTGCGCTTTACCACGCCGAACCGCAAGTCAGCGTCCCCGTCTGGCTTCCCTACGCTGTAGCAGACCTCTCTGCGCTCTCAGGATCGTTGGCGCCGCTCCCAGATGTTGGCGCAACGCCCGGAATGCTATTTGAGAGCCGGCACAGACGCGGAGAGAGCGCCCTCACTGCGCCTCGCCACGCTTCTCCGCGCCGACGGACAAGACCCTGAGGCATGCAAATAAAAATACAATACAACAACAATGCACTGTATACACTAACTAAAACCATTAAAGCATTAATATCAAAGTGGTAACATTTTGTTGTAGTTTCTCCTAATGGTGCTGTTGCATTCGTTGTGTTTGCCATTGTCACCTAACCTGTAAACCAGTGAGGCAATCAAAAAAGTAAACAAATACTTACATTGACTGGGCTTTAAATCGAGGCAGGATTTGCAAAAGACTACAACTCCCTGTACTATATATGTAGTTTGACATCCGTTTAGGTCATATCCTTCTTCACTCGGTTAACCATCAGCATGAAACGACCCGCTACATATAGCGTCTGGAGGAGTGCTATATGTAGCTGTCCCCGAAAAGCTACATATCGCATGCTACGTGTAGCATCTGTATTTTTACATAACTACTTTATTGTTTTGGTCTTTAATATGTATGAACTACGGCATTTACCTGGCCGAAAAGGGTCAGATGCTGACAAGAATCAGGTAGAAAATACTGGACAAGATGGTAATGACAATAGCGAGACAAATTCTAATAATATGCCGTCTACAAGTGCAACAAGCGGGAATGAAAGTCCATCTCCATCAACAAGCTTACAAACTACAATCGGACATAAGAGAAAGGTAATGCTGTATATTTAAATTATTATTAAGTGTGGCATTTGTTATTTAATTGCATTCTATGGCGCGATTTGGGTTACAGGAAACGGCAGCCATTGTTGCTACATGTAGCTGTCGTCTTATTGCACGGGCGCCCCATCTAGCGGTCGATTTTACATAGTGCTACATGTAGCACTAGTGGTTGCGCATTATAGCCCTGCTACATGTAGCGGTCCTGTAAGTGCTATATGTAGCCGAGGGTCAATCGCTATATGTAGCACTGTGTTAACTGCTACATATAGCGTTCTTATTGTAGTGATTATATAAATATATTGTTATTGTTGTTTGTATTTTTTCATATATATTATTTATAATTATTTCCTCTTATGTTTATTTTATTCCTATTCAGAAGACAACTCAATCATCAACCTCAGGCCAAAAGAAGAAAAGAGTAACTTCTTTTTACAGCCCCAGGTGCCGCCTTGTGCGACTAAGAGCAACCACTGGATTATGGTGCAGGACAAGGGTACACAGTCCTCTAACTGCCATGACACCATTTATGAAAAAGAAGAAAAAAATGCGTTTGTCTCAACAAAGTGTGCAAAGTCAAAGTCAAACAGATCAAACAACTGAAGCTACAGCACAAACATCTATGAGCACTGTTTCTTTTGAGGTCGCTGAAAGCCAATCTTCAGACAACACAGAAGGAGAAAGATCATCTACACAAACAGAGGGATCAACAACTCAAACACAATGTACTGAAACGACACCCCCCATTTCAGAAGTCACACAAACTGCTGGTGAACAGCAACCTGCAGACCAACCAATAGATAACACTGAGAGTGACAGTAAATCTGATGATAATGTCACAGACAGTGGTAGGACAGATGGAATACAAACCACTTGTGAGACCCATACTTCCGAAGGCACTGAAAATCAACAGGGAAATAACAATCAAAATGACAATGTAATTTTAAATCAAGATGTTGGTGAAAATGGAAATGGTAGTAGCAGTACAACAGAACAAGGACCATCTGCTGATGGAGGTAAAACGGGTGATTCTGTAATTGTTATAGGGGGGTAGTGTCATGTCAAGGACATTATTTAATGAGGCACAGGTTCAATTCACAACTCTTATTGAATCAGTTGCTAAACTATTTTCTGTGTCTGGCAACGTAGGTGGTGGGCCTATGGTCCATCAGCAATGTGCTCAGAGCATATCAAGTGTATTCACAACTTGCGGGGTTTCACAAAGTGTTTCTCTAGATGCATTGGTGTCACATATGGAATCCCAGAATAATAATGAATCTGATATCCATGTTCCTGGTTTTGAAGCTTTGGTTCAGGAAGATGCATTTTCTATTACAAATACAGGTAATGTTGAAGGCAACACAACAAGGACCAGTGATTTAGAGGAAATCTGTGATGAATTTCTCAATGATGGTAGGCGTGAAATTGGTGTCAACACAGAATGTGTGGATTCACAAAACACAGTCACTGGGGATGTCATTACATTAGATTTAGAGAACATTGAGATAGATGACTTTAGTGCTGCACCCATTGTACAATTTGCTCCTGTTAATCCAAATACTCAAAATGTGGAGACAACATCTGACAGACAAGAGACAAATAATAATAATCAGAATGTAGGTGGGGTTGCATCAGGATCCCGGAGAGAGTCTGATGAAGTAGATCGTGGTGGTGAAGGGGTAAGGAAACAGCATTTGACAAACTAAAAGACTTGTTGTCATTTGCAAAAGCCCATGGAAGGACTAAAGCTATTTACTTGATAAAGCTTTCACGTGAATTGTCATATTCATGCTGGTACCTTCTGTCGACTATGGATATATGTAACAGCCTGGTTGCTGATGATGACCAATCAGATGGCTCTATTGTTGTGGTAGTCCTAAGGTGCGCACAGAATCCTCCTGTCTTTAAAAAGAAAATAACATCACAGCTACCCATCCCAGAGGATAACATTTATCCAGTGAATGTTCTTAAGATGCAGGCATTATTAAAGAATATAAGTATGTATTATGATGTTAGGGCAAGCAGCTTCCTCCCTGGGCAGAATGTGCTTAAAGATGGGGTTGAATTCTCCTTTAGGCTTTTATGTGAATGTTTGTCCAGCTTTCCTCATCTTTCACTGGAGGAGTCAGTAGGGCTTTATGGCAGCTTCAGTAAAAGCCAGCCATCTGAGTGCGATGAGTGTGTAGAATGTGATATGCATTGTGATATGCACATTCTGCACTTTGAAAACTCAAAGCTATTTCAAATGAAATTCAAGCGAAGCTTAGTATTGGAAGCAAGGGAATACCTTTCAAAGCACTTTAGGAGTACCCAACAAAAAGAGTGTAGATCAACTGTGTTTGGAAGCTTGGTATGTGAGGCGTTAACAGATTTATCAAGTAATGACTACTCTGATAGATGGTGCAAAGCTGCAATCGGAATTCATGCTTTATTGGGTGGGAACAGTTCTGAAGTCTGGAGAGCGATTAGTCAAAGTGTTGTCAAGAACTTACCTGGAACTGGTGCAATAGTTCTAATTGGCAATGGTGGTAATACAGCAGCCAAGGGTTTGCAAAAGCTATTTAAGGTGGAACTTAATGATTTATCTCAGGAAACCGAGTCTTTCAACTTTGGAGCAACTAAAATGTGCAACATCAGTATCAATGCATGTAGGAAGTCATTCATACAGATGGTGGAACAGGCATCTATAGTAGAGAGGAAAGAAGGGATTGAAATTGAAGAGGGGTCTTTTCTTATTCCCAAGCAAATTCTTGTAACAGAAAATAAGAATAAAATCCCAAACTGTGCTCATCGTGTTGTAAGTCACTTTATCAATACAAAGTGTAGTGACAGCATAACTGATTTTATAAATCAGTTACTAGGGACAAATGCTTACTTGCTGGAGTCAGTGAAGGCCCTGGTCTTGCATATGGTATTGTTTAACCAGGAGTCTATATTACCGCTTGTCTTTGAGCCACAGCATATGGTGCTGGAACAGTTGGTATGGGAAATATTGTCAAAGTACAAAGAGGCCCCAGAATATAAAGAGATAATGAATAGGTATGAAGCTATTGTAGCCGAGGAAGAAAAGAAGGAAAGAGATGTGTATACATCTTCCGATGCAACACGTGATTCGAAGGCCCAAACAATGTCAGTCAGTGAGCGTGTAGTGTGCAATAGAGCAGCATTCAGACCAATGTATGATTGTACCAGAGAGTCCATTGCCCCTGTGTGCAATGAGAGAAAATGGATATTTGACGGAACAGGAAAAGACCATAAACTTAACCCAATACAGAAAAGTACTCTAAGAGTCAAAGGGGCAAATGCACTGAGAGCAGAAACACCACCTAATCAGTGATGTTATAAAGATAGCTGTATATAGATGTCCTGTCTAACTTGTGGAATTTATTTTGTATGTATAAAATGTTTTTAGAAATTGTATATAAATATTCACATCAAAAGATATTCACTCTGAAATAGTATGCCTGAATTATGTATGTACCTTATTAAATTCTGTTTTTAAATATTATGCTTGATCATATTGCATGCTCTTTAATCTTAATGTAGAATTGCTCATATTATGTGCGGTTTAATCTTTTACTGTAACTCACAAATTTATGTACCTTAAATAAAATGTTAAAAGTATTATTTACACTAGTTGAGTATTTTTTTATTTTAATATTTCTTCCACCCCCCAGGAGCCCCCCCCAGGGGCCAAGGGTAGGCCAGCCTGCAGGAAGGGGGGGGGTCCTTATAAAAAACCGGGTGGTCAGACAGAGAGAGGTAGAGGGAGCCCTCTCTGTGCTTTACAATGCTTCCCTATACTTTACCAGACAGAGCGAGGTAGAGGGAGCCCTCTCTGCGCTTTACAACGCTTCCCGCACGCTTTACCAGACCTCTCTGGAGGTGCGCACGTGGCCAGGCAAACGCCCAGAACGCGACCGAGACGGAACGGGGGTCGGTCCCACGAAATCAGCCGAGACGCTGGAGACTGGAGGAACCGCACGCAGCCCCCCGCTTGGCCAGGCAGCAACCCACAAGGGTAGGCCAGCCCCAGGAAGGGGGGCTATCCGGGTGGAGACGGAAGGTAGGGGGTCGGTCCCACAATGCTTCCCAGCTTTACCAGACAGAGCGAGAGAGGGAGGCGCTTTTACAACCCTCTCAGCGCACGCACAAACGACGACCTTCTCCAGCTAGACTGGAGGAACCGACGGCCTCGTGGCCAGGCAGCAACCTACGCTTTCCCAGAACGCTATCCGAGACGGAACGGGGGGTCGGTCCCACGGAGCCGAGACGCCGAGCTCCGCTTGTCCCTGACCCCGGCCTCCCGGAAAAAGGGGTTTGGCCAGGAAGGGGGTCCTTATAAAAACCGGGTGGTCAGACAGAGAGAGGTAGAGGGAGCCCCTCCAATGCTTCCCTATACTTTACCAGACAGAGCGAGGTAGAGGGAGCCCTCTAGACTGGAGGGGAACCGCATTTAGCAACGCTTCTTTCCCAGGCAGCTTTACCAGTCCCCGCAATCGTCAGCGACCCGGCTTGTCCCTGACCCCCGATCGAATCGCGCCGGTTTTTTTTTTTTCCCGGGAAAAAGGGGGGTTTGGGCCCCCCCCAGGGGCCAAGGGTAGGCCAGCCTGCAGGAAGGGGGGGGGTCCTTATAAAAAACCGGGTGGTCAGACAGAGAGAGGTAGAGGGAGCCCTCTCTGTGCTTTACAATGCTTCCCTATACTTTACCAGACAGAGCGAGGTAGAGGGAGCCCTCTCTGCGCTTTACAACGCTTCCCCGTGCTTTACCAGACCTCTCTGTGCGCACGCACAAACGCACAATACCGACCTTGGGTCTCGCAGCTAGACTGGAGGAACCGCACGCAGCGCCCCCTCGTGGCCAGGCAGCAACCTACGCTTTCCCAGAACGCTATCCGAGACGGAACGGGGGGGTCGGTCCCACGAAATCAGCCGAGACGCAGAGAGAGAGGGGCGCTCTACGACGCTCCTGCGCAGGCCTCCACACGCCCCCTCGTGGGGCAACCCCTCCCAGAAGCTATCCGAGCTTGTCCCTGACCCCCGAGAATCGCAATCGGGTTTTTTTTTTTTTTCCTCCCGGGAAAAAGGGGGGTTTGGGCCCCCCCCAGGGGCCAAGGGTAGGCCAGCCAGCAGGAAGGGGGGGGTCTTTTAAAAAAACGGGTGGTCAGACAGAGACAGGTAGAGGAGCCCTCTGTGCTTTACAATGCTTCCCTATACTTTACCAGACAGAGCGAGGTAGAGGGAGCCCTCTCTGCGCTTTACAACGCTTCCCCGTGCTTTACCAGACCTCTCTGTGCGCACGCACAAACGCACAATACCGACCTTGGGTCTCGCAGCTAGACTGGAGGAACCGCACGCAGCGCCCCCTCGTGGCCAGGCAGCAACCTACGCTTTCCCAGAACGTTATCCGAGACGGAACGGGGGTCGGTTTTAAATCAGACCGAGACGCCGAGAGAGGGTCTTTCGCGACGCTTCTCCGCGCCGACGGCGCCGGGTCTCCGGCCGGAAGGCAGCAACCTCGTGGCCTCTATGCTTTACAATACCAGGTTTTTTTTTTTTTTCCTCCCGGGAAAAAGGGGGGGTTTGGGCCCCCCCCAGGGGCCAAGGGTAGGCCAGCCTGCAGGAAGGGGGGTCCTTATAAAAACCGGGTGGTCAGACAGAGACAGGTAGAGGGAGCCCTCTCTGTGCTTTTACAATGCTTTTTTTACCAGACAGAGCGAGGTAGAGGGAGCCCTCTGCGCTTTACAACGCTTCCCCGTGCTTTACCAGACCTCTCTGTGCGTGAGAAAGACTTTTTTGGGTTTAGACGGGACTAGACAAAACACAGAGCGCCTCGTGGGCAGGCAGCAACCACGCTTTCCCAGAACGCTTTATCCGAACGGAACCGGTCCCACGAAATCAGCCTACCAGACCTCTCTGCGCTTTACCACGCCGAACCGCAAGTCAGCGTCCCGTCTGGCTTCCCTACGCCTGCAGGAAGGGGGGGTAGCAGACCCTCTGCGCTCTCAGGATCGTTGGCCCCGCTCCCAGATGTTGGCGCAGCCGCCGCCGGAATGCTATTTGAGAGCCGGCACAGACGCGGAGAGAGCGCCCTCACTGCGCCTCGCCACGCTTCTCCGCGCCGACGGACAAGACCCTGAGGCATGCAAATAAAAATACAATACAACAACAATGCACTGTATACACTAACTAAAACCATTAAAGCATTAATATCAAAGTGGTAACATTTTGTTGTAGTTTCTCCTAATGGTGCTGTTGCATTCGTTGTGTTTGCCATTGTCACCTAACCTGTAAACCAGTGAGGCAATCAAAAAAGTAAACAAATACTTACATTGACTGGGCTTTAAATCGAGGCAGGATTTGCAAAAGACTACAACTCCCTGTACTATATATGTAGTTTGACATCCGTTTAGGTCATATCCTTCTTCACTCGGTTAACCATCAGCATGAAACGACCCGCTACATATAGCGTCTGGAGGAGTGCTATATGTAGCTGTCCCCGAAAGCTACATATCGCATGCTACGTGTAGCATCTGTATTTTTTACATAACTACTTTATTGTTTTGGTCTTTAATATGTATGAACTACGGCATTTACCTGGCCGAAAAGGGTCAGATGCTGACAAGAATCAGGTAGAAAATACTGGACAAGATGGTAATGACAATAGCGAGACAAATTCTAATAATATGCCGTCTACAAGTGCAACAAGCGGGAATGAAAGTCCATCTCCATCAACAAGCTTACAAACTACAATCGGACATAAGAGAAAGGTAATGCTGTATATTTAAATTATTATTAAGTGTGGCATTTGTTATTTAATTGCATTCTATGGCGCGATTTGGGTTACAGGAAACGGCAGCCATTGTTGCTACATGTAGCTGTCGTCTTATTGCACGGGCGCCCCATCTAGCGGTCGATTTTACATAGTGCTACATGTAGCACTAGTGGTTGCGCATTATAGCCCTGCTACATGTAGCGGTCCTGTAAGTGCTATATGTAGCCGAGGGTCAATCGCTATATGTAGCACTGTGTTAACTGCTACATATAGCGTTCTTATTGTAGTGATTATATAAATATATTGTTATTGTTGTTTGTATTTTTTTCATATATATTATTTATAATTATTTCCTCTTATGTTTATTTTATTCCTATTCAGAAGACAACTCAATCATCAACCTCAGGCCAAAAGAAGAAAAGAGTAACTTCTTTTTACAGCCCCAGGTGCCGCCTTGTGCGACTAAGAGCAACCACTGGATTATGGTGCAGGACAAGGGTACACAGTCCTCTAACTGCCATGACACCATTTATGAAAAAGAAGAAAAAAATGCGTTTGTCTCAACAAAGTGTGCAAAGTCAAAGTCAAACAGATCAAACAACTGAAGCTACAGCACAAACATCTATGAGCACTGTTTCTTTTGAGGTCGCTGAAAGCCAATCTTCAGACAACACAGAAGGAGAAAGATCATCTACACAAACAGAGGGATCAACAACTCAAACACAATGTACTGAAACGACACCCCCCATTTCAGAAGTCACACAAACTGCTGGTGAACAGCAACCTGCAGACCAACCAATAGATAACACTGAGAGTGACAGTAAATCTGATGATAATGTCACAGACAGTGGTAGGACAGATGGAATACAAACCACTTGTGAGACCCATACTTCGAAGGCACTGAAAATCAACAGGGAAATAACAATCAAAATGACAATGTAATTTTAAATCAAGATGTTGGTGAAAATGGAAATGGTAGTAGCAGTACAACAGAACAAGGACCATCTGCTGATGGAGGTAAAACGGGTGATTCTGTAATTGTTATAGGGGTAGTGTCATGTCAAGGACATTATTTAATGAGGCACAGGTTCAATTCACAACTCTTATTGAATCAGTTGCTAAACTATTTTCTGTGTCTGGCAACGTAGGTGGTGGCACAAAAAGTGTTTCTCTAGATGCATTGGTGTCACATATGGAATCCCAGAATAATAATGAATCTGATATCCATGTTCCTGGTTTTGAAGCTTTGGTTCAGGAAGATGCATTTTCTATTACAAATACAGGTAATGTTGAAGGCAACACAACAAGGACCAGTGATTTAGAGGAAATCTGTGATGAATTTCTCAATGATGGTAGGCGTGAAATTGGTGTCAACACAGAATGTGTGGATTCACAAAACACAGTCACTGGGGATGTCATTACATTAGATTTAGAGAACATTGAGATAGATGACTTTAGTGCTGCACCCATTGTACAATTTGCTCCTGTTAATCCAAATACTCAAAATGTGGAGACAACATCTGACAGACAAGAGACAAATAATAATAATCAGAATGTAGGTGGGGTTGCATCAGGATCCCGGAGAGAGTCTGATGAAGTAGATCGTGGTGGTGAAGGGGTAAGGGAAACAGCATTTGACAAACTAAAAGACTTGTTGTCATTTGCAAAAGCCCATGGAAGGACTAAAGCTATTTACTTGATAAAGCTTTCACGTGAATTGTCATATTCATGCTGGTACCTTCTGTCGACTATGGATATATGTAACAGCCTGGTTGCTGATGATGACCAATCAGATGGCTCTATTGTTGTGGTAGTCCTAAGGTGCGCACAGAATCCTCCTGTCTTTAAAAAAAGAAAATAACATCACAGCTACCCATCCCAGAGGATAACATTTATCCAGTGAATGTTCTTAAGATGCAGGCATTATTAAAGAATATAAGTATGTATTATGATGTTAGGGCAAGCAGCTTCCTCCCTGGGCAGAATGTGCTTAAAGATGGGGTTGAATTCTCCTTTAGGCTTTTATGTGAATGTTTGTCCAGCTTTCCTCATCTTTCACTGGAGGAGTCAGTAGGGCTTTATGGCAGCTTCAGTAAAAAGCCATCTGAGTGCGATGAGTGTGTAGAATGTGATATGCATTGTGATATGCACATTCTGCACTTTGAAAACTCAAAGCTATTTCAAATGAAATTCAAGCGAAGCTTAGTATTGGAAGCAAGGGAATACCTTTCAAAGCACTTTAGGAGTACCCAACAAAAAGAGTGTAGATCAACTGTGTTTGGAAGCTTGGTATGTGAGGCGTTAACAGATTTATCAAGTAATGACTACTCTGATAGATGGTGCAAAGCTGCAATCGGAATTCATGCTTTATTGGGTGGGAACAGTTCTGAAGTCTGGAGAGCGATTAGTCAAAGTGTTGTCAAGAACTTACCTGGAACTGGTGCAATAGTTCTAATTGGCAATGGTGGTAATACAGCAGCCAAGGGTTTGCAAAAAGCTATTTAAGGTGGAACTTAATGATTTATCTCAGGAAACCGAGTCTTTCAACTTTGGAGCAACTAAAATGTGCAACATCAGTATCAATGCATGTAGGAAGTCATTCATACAGATGGTGGAACAGGCATCTATAGTAGAGAGGAAAGAAGGATTGAAATTGAAGAGGGTCTTTTCTTATTCCCAAGCAAATTCTTGTAACAGAAAATAAGAATAAAATCCCAAACTGTGCTCATCGTGTTGTAAGTCACTTTATCAATACAAAGTGTAGTGACAGCATAACTGATTTTATAAATCAGTTACTAGGGACAAATGCTTACTTGCTGGAGTCAGTGAAGGCCCTGGTCTTGCATATGGTATTGTTTAACCAGGAGTCTATATTACCGCTTGTCTTTGAGCCACAGCATATGGTGCTGGAACAGTTGGTATGGGAAATATTGTCAAAGTACAAAGAGGCCCCAGAATATAAAGAGATAATGAATAGGTATGAAGCTATTGTAGCCGAGGAAGAAAAGAAGGAAAGAGATGTGTATACATCTTCCGATGCAACACGTGATTCGAAGGCCCAAACAATGTCAGTCAGTGAGCGTGTAGTGTGCAATAGAGCAGCATTCAGACCAATGTATGATTGTACCAGAGAGTCCATTGCCCCTGTGTGCAATGAGAGAAAATGGATATTTGACGGAACAGGAAAAGACCATAAACTTAACCCAATACAGAAAAGTACTCTAAGAGTCAAAGGGGCAAATGCACTGAGAGCAGAAACACCACCTAATCAGTGATGTTATAAAGATAGCTGTATATAGATGTCCTGTCTAACTTGTGGAATTTATTTTGTATGTATAAAATGTTTTTAGAAATTGTATATAAATATTCACATCAAAAGATATTCACTCTGAAATAGTATGCCTGAATTATGTATGTACCTTATTAAATTCTGTTTTTAAATATTATGCTTGATCATATTGCATGCTCTTTAATCTTAATGTAGAATTGCTCATATTATGTGCGGTTTAATCTTTTACTGTAACTCACAAATTTATGTACCTTAAATAAAATGTTAAAAGTATTATTTACACTAGTTGAGTATTTTTTTATTTTAATATTTCTTCCACCCCCCCAGGAGCCCCCCCCAGGGGCCAAGGGTAGGCCAGCCTGCAGGAAGGGGGGGGGGTCCTTATAAAAAACCGGGTGGTCAGACAGAGAGAGGTAGAGGGAGCCCTCTCTGTGCTTTACAATGCTTCCCTATACTTTACCAGACAGAGCGAGGTAGAGGAGCCCTCTGCGCTTTTACAACTCTCCCCGTGCTTTACCAGACCTCTCTGTGCGCACGCACAAACGCACAATACCGACCTTGGGTCTCGCAGCTAGACTGGAGGAACCGCACGCAGCGCCCCCTCGTGGCCAGGCAGCAACCTACGCTTTCCCAGAACGCTATCCGAGACGGAACGGGGGGGTCGGTCCCACGAAATCAGCCGAGACGCGGAGAGAGGCCCTCTCCGCAGCGACGCCCTTCCGACGCCGACGGTCTCGGTCCGACCAAGGCGACCGCTGCGCCCTGGAGGCCCGCCCCGCAGCGACCCGGCTTGTCCCTGACCCCCGATCGAATCGCGCCGGTTTTTTTTCCTCCCGGGAAAAAGGGGGGTTTGGGCCCCCCCCAGGGGCCAAGGGTAGGCCAGCCTGCAGGAAGGGGGGGGGGTCCTTATAAAAAACCGGGTGGTCAGACAGAGAGAGGTAGAGGAGCCCCTCTGTGCTTTACAATGCTTCCCTATACTTTACCAGACAGAGCGAGGTAGAGGGAGCCCTAGACTCTGCGCTTTACAACGCTTTCCCGTGCTTTACCAGACGAAATCAGCCGAGACGCGGAGAGAGGCGCACGCACAAACGCGCTTCTACCGACCTGGTTGGGTCTCGCAGCTAGACTGGAGGAACCGCACCCGCTTGTCCCTGACCCCCTCGTGGCCAGGCAGCAACCTACGGTTTGGGGCCCCCAGAACGCTATCCGAGACGGAACGGGGGGAGGGGTCCCTCTGTGCTTTTACAATGCTTCACTTTACCAGACAGAGGCGAGGTAGAGGGACAGACCGGAGAGAGGCGCTTGGGTCCGCAGCTAGACTGGAGGAACCTCCGCGCCTCGTGGCCAGGCAGCAACCCGCTTTCCTGCCAGCCGACTGGAGAGAGGCGCCCTCTCAGCCGCGCCTCAGCGCCCGGTGGCCTCGGGCAGCGGACCCGGCTTGTCCCTGACCCCCTTGTCCTGACCCCGATAGTCGTTTTTTTTTTTTTTCCTCCCGGGAAAAAGGGGGGTTTGGGCCCCCCCCAGGGGCCAAGGGTAGGCCAGCCTGCAGGAAGGGGGGGGGTCCTTATAAAAAACCGGGTGGTCAGACAGAGAGAGGTAGAGGGAGCCCTCTCTGTGCTTTACAATGCTTCCCTATACTTTACCAGACAGAGCGAGGTAGAGGGAGCCCTCTCTGCGCTTTACAACGCTTCCCCGTGCTTTACCAGACCTCTCTGTGCGCACGCACAAACGCACAATACCGACCTTGGGTCTCGCAGCTAGACTGGAGGAACCGCACGCAGCGCCCCCTCGTGGCCAGGCAGCAACCTACGCTTTCCCAGAACGCTATCCGAGACGGAACGGGGGGGTCGGTCCCACGAAATCAGCCGAGACGCGGAGAGAGGCGCCCTCTCCGCGCTTCGCGACGCTTCTCCGCGCCGACGGCCTCGGGAACCTCGTGCCGGTGGCCGGCTCCCAGAACGCCCCTCGTGGCCTCGTGGCGACCGGCTTGTCCCTGACCCCGATCGGCCCCGCCGCCCCCCTCGTTTTTTTTTTTCCTCCCGGAAAAAGGGGGGTTTGGGCCCCCCCCAGGGGCCAAGGGTAGGCCAGCCTGCAGGAAGGGGGGGTCCTTATAAAAAACCGGGTGGTCAGACAGAGAGAGGTAGAGGGAGCCCTCTCTGTGCTTTACAATGCTTCCCTATACTTTACCAGACAGAGCGAGGTAGAGGGAGCCCTCTCTGCGCTTTACAACGCTTCCCCGTGCTTTACCAGACCTCTCTGTGCGCACGCACAAACGCACAATGCTGGGGAGACTGAGGGCACGGGCCCCTCGTGGCCAGGCAGCAACCTACGCTTCCCAGAACGCTAAGACGGGGGGGTGGTCAGAAATCAGACGCTGGAGAGGCCAGGCAGGACCTTCTCCGCGCCCCCGGGTTCGCTGCCGGACACGATGCCTGTGCCGCAGCGACCCGGCTTGTTCAACGCGTTACCAGACCTCCCGAAAATAGGGGTTTGGGCCCCAGGGCCAGACAGCAGGAAGGGGGGTCCTTATAAAAACCGGGTGGTCAGACAGAGAGGTAGAGGGAGGGTGCTTTACAATGCTTCCCTATACTTTACCAGACAGAGCGAGGTAGAGGGCTTTCTGCTTTTTACAACGCTTCCCAGCTTTACCAGACCTCTCAGACCACAAAATACTGACGCACCTTGGGTCTTCCCCAGAACGCTATCCGAGACGGCTAGACTGGAGGAACCGCACGAGCCCCTCGGTGGCCAGGCAGCAACTGACCGAACGCTTGGCCCGGAGTTTTTTTTTTCCTCCCGGAAAAGGGTTTGGGCCGGAAAGACGGGGGTCGGTCCCAGAGCTGCGCCCCCCCGAGAGACTGGAGGAACCTTCCACGCTTTTACCAGACGGCCCTCTCTGTGGCACCAGACAGAAAGCAACTTTTTTTTTTAGACCTCTTCCCTTGTCAAGACACAGAGTTGCTACCCCCGTGGCCAGGCGCAGACGGAAGCGGGGGTCGGCCAAGGGTAGGTCCCAGAAATCAGGAAATCTGCGGTTCTCACCACGCCGGAAGAGAGGCCCCGCCTGGCTTTCCAGACGAGCGAGGTAGTTTTTTTTTTTCTCTGCGAAAAAGGACGGCCCCAGGATGTTGGCCGCAACGCTTATAAAAACGGGTGGTCAGCGAGCCCTCTCTGACAAGCTTCCCTAGACTTTACCAGACACGAGGTAGAGCGCCCTCTCTGGCCAGGCAGCAACCCACGCTTTACCAGACCCAGAACGCACGGACAAGACCGGGGGGCATTGTCAATGCCTGACCTAAAACCATTAAAGCATTCCGGTATCGAAAGTGGTAACATTTTTTTTTTTTCCTCCTAATGGTCGCACCGTTTTTTTGCCCCCCGGGGGCCATTGTTTAAACCAGTGAGGCAATCAAAAAGTAAACAAATACTTACATTGACTGGGCTTTAAATCGAGGCAGGATTTGCAAAAGACTACAACCCCTGTACTATATATGTAGTTTGACATCCGTTTAGGTCATATCCTTCTTCACTCGGTTAACCATCAGCACGAAACGACCCGCTACATATAGCGTCTGGAGGAGTGCTATATGTAGCTGTCCCTAAAAAGCTACATATCGCATGCTACGTGTAGCATCTGTATTTTTACATAACTACTTTATTGTTTTGGTCTTTAATATGTATGAACTACGGCATTTACCTGGCGAGCTAAAAGGGTCAGATGCTGACAAGAATCAGGTAGAAAATACTGGACAAGATGGTAATGACAATAGCGAGACAAATTCTAATAATATGCCGCTCTACAAGTGCAACAAGCGGGAATGAAAGTCCATCTCCATCAACAAGCTTACAAACTACAATCGGACATAAGAGAAAGGTAATGCTGTATATTTAAATTATTATTAAGTGTGGCATTTGTTATTTAATTGCATTCTATGGCGCGATTTGGGTTACAGGAAACGGCAGCCATTGTTGCTACATGTAGCTGTCGTCTTATTATTGCACGGGGGCGCCCCATCTAGCGGTCGATTTTACATAGTGCTACATGTAGCACTAGTGGTTTTCCTCCGGGAAAAGGGGATTATAGCCCTGCTACATGTAGCGGTCCTGTAAGTGCTATATGTAGGCAGGATTTGCAAAAGGTCAATCGCTATATATATGTAGCACTGTGTTAACTGCTACATATAGCGTTCTTATTGTAGTGATTATATAAATATATTGTTATTGTTGTTTGTATTTTTCATATATATTATTTATAATTATTTCCTCTTATGTTTATTTTATTCCTATTCAGAAGACAACTCAATCATCAACCTCAGGCCAAAAGAAGAAAAGAGTAACTTCTTTTTACAGCCCCAGGTGCCGCCTTGTGCGACTAAGAGCAACCACTGGATTATGGTGCAGGACAAGGGTACACAGTCCTCTAACTGCCATGACACCATTTATGAAAAAGAAGAAAAAAATGCGTTTGTCTCAACAAAGTGTGCAAAGTCAAAGTCAAACAGATCAAACAACTGAAGCTACAGCACAAACATCTATGAGCACTGTTTCTTTTGAGGTCGCTGAAAGCCAATCTTCAGACAACACAGAAGGAGAAAGATCATCTACACAAACAGAGGGATCAACAACTCAAACACAATGTACTGAAACGACACCCCCCATTTCAGAAGTCACACAAACTGCTGGTGAACAGCAACCTGCAGACCAACCAATAGATAACACTGACAGTAAATCTGATGATAATGTCACAGACAGTGGTAGGACAGATGGAATACAAACCACTTGTGAGACCCATACTTCCGAAGGCACTGAAAATCAACAGGGAAATAACAATCAAAATGACAATGTAATTTTAAATCAAGATGTTGGTGAAAATGGAAATGGTAGTAGCAGTACAACAGAACAAGGACCATCTGCTGATGGAGGTAAAACGGGTGATTCTGTAATTGTTATAGGGGGTAGTGTCATGTCAAGGACATTATTTAATGAGGCACAGGTTCAATTCACAACTCTTATTGAATCAGTTGCTAAACTATTTTCTGTGTCTGGCAACGTAGGTGGTGGGCCTATGTCGGAACTTTCGACATCGAAATTCAGCGAGTTCAAAGCGGCGACTCGAGACTCGCCCGAACGTTTGCGTTCGGCTCCGGAGAGAGGAGAGGAGAGCAGAGAGAGGAGAGGTAAAGGTCACTAAAGTTCAAACCAACAAAGAGCTTCTCTCTTGCTTGCGTTTTGCGTTCGGCTCTGGGGAGAGGAGAGGAGAAGAGGTTCGGAACCTTCGACATCGAAATTCAGCGAGTTCAAAGCGGCGACTCGAGACTCGCCCGAACGTTTGAGTTCGGCTCCGGTGAGAAGAGAGCAGAGAGAGAGAGGAGAGGTAAAGGTCACTAAAGTTCAAACCGACAGGAGAAGAGGCTTCTCTCAAATTCAGCGAAGTTTGCGTTTGAACGTTTTTGGCTCTGAGAAGGGAGAGGAGAGGTAAAGGTCACTAAGGTTCAAACCGAACCTTCGACTCTGAAATTCAGCGAGTTCAAAGCGGCGACTCGAGACTCGCCCGACAGTAAAGACCTGTGTCTCCCAGCCTCAGATGCAGCACGCTGCAGTAGAATGTTGTCTAATTGTGGTGCCAGCTCTTGCAAGGTTTCACTACCCACAGCAGCAACAAAATGTAACCAAGTGACTCTACAGTCAACGCATTGTAATAAAACAAATCTCTGCGTTTCCGTATGTAAACATGGCCTAGCCAATACGGCTGATATTTTAGAAATGGGTGACCTAAAACTGAAGTCCCCCATCCTTACATTCAGTACAGTGATTTACATCAGCACATTCAAGGACCATCTGCAATTCAAAACACATCCGGAACATTGCTGTAAGTGTGGCAAGCTGAACTGGCATTCGGCACCATCTTGTTATTTTAAATGGATTCTTGCTACGCTTATCGCTTGATGTTGAGAAACAGCTATCTTTCAGCTCGCCTTCAAATCAGCACATTTGACTCACTGGTTTACACACTCCTATACTTGGCCAGAATCATACACTATATAAATATTTATTAAATAAACTTATGTTGCTTAAAAAGGTAAAGGCCTAAATGATGTCTGGAGACAGGTTATTGTCCGAGCTGGGGTATAAACTTGGGGGAACTATCGGGGAAGGCAGTTACTCGAAAGTCAAGCTGGCCAAGTCCAAGAAATACCAGGAAAACGTAGCAATAAAAATCGTAGACCGGAGAAGAGCTCCTCCGGACTTCGTTACTAAATTCTTGCCCCGGGAGCTCGCTATTTTAAAGGGGCTCAGGCACCCGCACATTGTGCAGGTCTACGAATTCATCGAGGTCTGCAACGGGAAGCTGTATATCGTCATGGAGGTGGCGGAGACTGACCTGCTACAGAGGGTGCAACAGCTAAACCACATCCCAGGCCCGCTAGCTAAAGAAATGTTCATTCAGATCGTGAGTGCGGTGAGCTACCACTAAAGGCTACTAAGACATATTGATCCAAGATGACTTACAATTGTTATAAAATATCAATATTTTCTTTTTCTAACATTCCAGAAATGTTCCATTTGTATAATATCTTTTTTGAATTAAATTACGTTTTATTGAAAATTAGTGTATTTTGTCTTAAAAAATATTGTGTCTGTATGTATATTTGTGTGTAGTTTAATAATATAATTATTTTAATTTTCATGTCAATTTGAGACAGAGAGAAAGAGAGAGAGAGAGAGAAAGAGAGAGAGAAAGAGAGAGAAAGAGACATATATTCCCAGAAATCTGAAATTCATCGGTATTTAGTAGACATGTCGGACAGACAGACAGACAGGCAAAATGTGCCGTGACCGCACAAATAAGTTTGGTACCTAATAATTAAAGATTGCCAAAATATAGTATAGTATTATATTGCCAAAATATAGTATAGTATTATAAAGTAGAGATAGAAATACTAAAGTAAGTATATATGTAATTTTAGTGTATAAGAGACCTGCGCCTCTTATCGGTTCCTATATGTCAATATGTCTGTCTGTGGTCTATGCGTTTCCACAAACACCAATAACAGACAGGTGTCAGTTGAAAAACTGAACTAAAATTTGAAAATAAGTTAAACTGGTAATTTTGTCTATCTGTCTATTTTAATGAAAAGAGCCTAATATGGTTATAAATTGGGTGACCTTGACTAGTCCAGGACACTCATGTGGGAATATATCTTATCTCACTCATTTTTACATTTCACAAAAAAAGGACAAACAAACTGTTGGAAGAATGAAGTTTTAATAATTCAACAAATTTTTAACAATCAAAACATATACATGGAAACAGTATTACACAGTAATCTGTTTGTTGGTCTATATTGTTAAGGTCCTGCCGTGACAATACAAATGAAATGTCATGACAGACTGTGGAATATTGGACCTTTTTGACAGTAATAAAGCACCACTACAATCACATACATTGAAAAAAACAAAAACATCTTTTTTTCCATTTTTTATTACAAATGTTTTTCACACTTATCTACAAATAAAATGATTAATAGGACAAATAATTAAATTATATATAAAAATATTTTTTTGTTCATATTATTATTTATATTATTTACAAATGTCAAAGACTATTTTAGGACATCCCATGGATACATTCCCACATATTATGTGGGTTCGTGCAGATTTTGCACCGATAACAAGGAAACATGATTGGATTTATACCAATTGTCTCATGTCTATTGTGACAATTCTGACAAAAGTGTATACATATGTCACCTAAAAGAAGACAAAAGATACAACGATTTGACTTTATTTCTCCAAACTTAAGAAATGTAAATAATTCAAAAAATGTCTGACAGGCATGGTTGTTTTTGACTATGTTGTATAGTTCTTTACAGTCCTCTGGTGGAGTAAATTGTCCAATGTTTTTGTAGACTGATAGAAAATGTATGTAAGTATTATTAGTTTTTCGTGATGGGACTTGGGATTGAAAATCACTGGATGTCGTCAAATCATTAAAAAAATAGTCTATGGGTGTTACGTCGGCAAGACTTGGCAGGTCGGTAAAAAAGTCAATAGAGGCATCAAAATCAAAATACATCGTGGAGACGTTCTGAGACTGTGATTGAGTTTTTTCAGTAGATGGAAAGATTTGTTTACCTGTTATTGTCGTTGTGGTTGTGGTGTCAGATTAGACAGAGTCCTGTTTCTTCAGTCGATGGAAAAGTAAATTGTTGGCTTGTTAATGTGGTCTCAGGCTTGACTAAGATCAATGACTGTTCTTTTTCATTCGATGAAAAGGTAAATTTATTTGTGCTTGTCTTGTCAGGCGAGTAGGATCGCACGAATTCTGTCTCTTCAGTGGATGGAAAGGTAAATTGTTGACTTGTGAATGTCTCAGTCGAGGAAGATTGAATGACTGTTGTTTTTTCAGTCGATGGAAAGGTAACTTTACTGGTCTCAGGCGAACACAAATTGCACAAGTTCTGTTTTCTTCACCGATGAAAAGGCAACATGTTTAATTTCACTTGATGAAAACATCATTTGTTGACCTATAATGGTCTCAGGCAAGTAGATCGCATGACCGTTGTTTCATTTGTTCTGGTCTCAGTCGGATATTATCGCTTTGTTTCTGCCGGTCTATAGAGTCCTTTTTCTTCAGATGGAAAAGTAAATTGTTGGCTTGTTAATCTGGTCTCAGGAGGGAAGATGGCATGATTATTCTTGCTTCATTTCATGAAAAGGTAAATTTATTTGTGCTTGTCTTGTCAGGCAGTAGGATGCATTTAATTCTGTCTCTTCAGTCGATGGAAAGGTAAATTGTTGACTTGTGAATGTCTCCAGCCGAGGAAAGTCGAATGACTGTTGTTTCTTCAGTCGATGGAAAGGTAACTTTACTGGTCTCAGGAGAACACAATTGCACAAGTTCTGTTTCTTCACTCGATGAAAAGGCAAGATGTTCAATTTCACCGATGAAAACATAACTTGTTGACCTATAATGGTCTCATAGGCAAACAGGATCGCATGACCGTTGTTTTCATTTGTTCTGGTCTCAGTCGGATAGGATCGCTTTTGTTTCTGTCAATGACAATTTCTGCGACTTTTTTGTACCATAGTTTTTCTTCTGTTTCAATTGGAATTGCAATTTTCTCTTTATATACAATCTTAATGTTTGATTTTGTCTGATCAGATGTTTTCTTGGAAATTTAAGAGACGAATTTTTTTATGTAATTTCTGCATTTCTTTTTATTTGCATATTTCTTGTCTGTGTTTCATTTTTAATTAGATTTTGAGTCCGTCTTAATTCTATCGTGGCGTTATTAAGGCGATGACAATTTAGAGACATGACATGTACTAAAGACATTGAACATATTGTGTCAATTCTATCATATATATCACCTGGAGTCAATGTATTTGAGGAAGGTCTTTCTGACCCGTGTAATAGCATTGACAAAGTGTCTATATAACTTTTCAAATTGATTTTGTTTTCAGATATTGGCCAGGGTAAGTCAGTCTTTGTTTTTCTTACTTGACATTGAATAGTTTTTAATGACTCTTCATTACTTGTCAATTTTGTCCTTTTTTTTCGAGACGCCTTTGTCCTTTCTGTCCTTTCTGTCAAGACGCCTGTGTCCTTTTTCTTGGAGACGGTCTGTCGTTTTGTCGAAGACACTTCTGTCTTTTTTATTGGAGACAAATTTGTTTTACTGTCTTTTGTTGAGACAAATTTGTCTTTAATGACAATGATTTTTTCATTAATTGATGTCGATTTTGTCGAGACACGCCTGTTTTCTCGGAGACGCTTTCTGTCCTTTTGAGAAATGTCTCTGTCTTTTTTTTTTGGAGATTTTCCTTTGTCTGTTGAAAGAAAAGAAAAAAAAACAAAAGATTGTAATTTCTATTTAATCTTTTCAGACCTGAGGGACTATATTATAATGAATATGTATATTTCATGTATAATATGATATATGTTAACAATTTAAGTCGCCTGAATAAGACTGTCTGTTAAAAAATATAATTTAAAAATATAACAATAATATTATTTAATTAATAATGATAATGATGACAAAAGGATTTCTGTCTCTTCCAGTCTCTTCCTTTATCACTTAATTTATTTACATGAATAGTGAATAAACACAAATAAAAAAACAAGTATAATAATAAAAAACTAATCAGATTTTAAAATTATTGACACTTTTCATATCTTAAATGTTTTACTAAATTAGATTGAATCCTCCCTTATATATATAGATATAATATATATACCTATCTAGACATTTATTTACTCATTTATTTATTTTAACATATATTTAAACATGTTCAAAAATAACTTTTTATACAAATTTTATTTATTTTATTTTATTGTAAAACATTGTCAACTTAATTTAATAAAACATTTTAAAACATGACAAATATCCAATAATTTTAAAAATCCTAATTTGTTTTTCTATTATTCATTTAAAATTAAAAAGATTTACCAGGACATGTCTTCTTGATTAAAGGAGAATCAAATTCTTGCAGTCGGCAGATTGATGTAGAAGATTCATTTATAATCTTTCTTTGTATACCAGAAAGTAGTTGTTTTTTAATACAAGACATGTTTCTTGTCCTAAAGCATACATGAGAAATAATTCTGATAAACAGAGTCATCTATTTATATGATACTATTTATATGATTGGACAGTTTTACAGGATGTGAAACTCTTAATCTAGTTTTTTGCCTTGTAAGGAAAAGTCTCCCTGGAGACAAAAGAAAACATGATTATGTGACCTATAAGTGGGTGTATGTATGTATATGTGATATTGTGTGTCTGCGTGTATCGATGTAATAATATGTATTGGTAAATATAATTTATATTTAATGTTAAATTAAGTTAATTTGATTAATGTCGAGAACAATTATGTATTCGATTGGTCAGACAATCAAGGATTCAGATTGGTTTAATGAAAGCGACGAGGTTGACAGTAAAACAAATGATCATTCACAACAGAATTCAGAACTCCAACAATCTCTCCTTTGTTTCAATGACCCTTATAACTATTCGGATTTTCAATATTTTCTGGAATGGGTCAAGACCCCAAGAAAGAAAAGATGAAAACAGGGCCAAAGACTGCAGACATTAACATGGAGACTGAGGAACGAAACATTGAAGACAATGACTGTAAACAGAAAAAAAGTAAGAACTGAAAAAAAAAATGTATTAATTCATTGTTTATGTCATCTAATTTTACCTTTTCTTTCGCAGGTAAGATTCAGTTCATTGGTTCAAGTTTATCATTTACCAGAATGTTCATTTGATGAAACTAGAAGTGGAATATGTTGGGAACAAATGGCAAGAGATCGTCAGACGCTTTCAAGAAGAATACAAGAAATTAACAAAGTGATTGAATACTGTTTAGAGTCAGAACATAGAGACAGAATTTGGAATAAAATAACAGTTTAAAATGTAATAGACTGACTTTGAGTCTCCCTCTTTTTTTCCACTCCCACACCCCCATCCTTTGACATTTTAAGAAAAAAAGAGGACTTTATTGATTACTGGGGTGTGGCTTAACACATACATACATTATATATATACAGAGGACAAACACTAAAACACATGGCACCAGAAATGGAATTTATTAATTTTGAAGCAAGAGAAACAAATTCTACTACTGAAAATGAATACATCATCATCTCCGATACTGAAGAGGACAGAATAGATGAAACAGATGAATCTACACAAGTCTCAGAATATACAGAAAATGATGAAGATCCAGAGATTTTGTTGTGATACAATAATATATTTAATTTTAATGACGACAGTGAAGATGTTTTGGAACAGATGGAAAACACATTGAAAGACAGACAAAAGGACAAAAGAAGAAAACAAAAAATGTTTGTCATGACATTTTCATGTTCAAAAGATATTATAAGATTTGTATGTAAATACAATATAGATGACTTTTACTTCAAGAATAAACGACATGAATTATATGTCCCATTAGAAATGGCTGCGACAAATAATTTGATTGAGAAGAAAGAATTTGATTTCTGTGAAGAAAAATGATGAAACTGTCACATTTGTCAAAATTACAATGTCGTCTTCAAATCAATATTGATGCCATTGATACAGTCTTGACAAAAGACCTTTGTCAATTTAAATTACATTTACCAGACGGACAATTTATTGACATTTTACAATTGGACCGTGGAGAATGTTTTTTCGACAGACTAATTCCAACAGACTGAGTCGTTCAAGACACATGTGATTTCATCATTGAAACAAAGTCGAAACATTTGTTAAAATGTATGAAACGCCTTTCAGAACAATTGGGTCTCTGTTATTTGGAACTTTAAACTGTTAAATGTAATGTGATTTGTAAAAAATGGAAATCCCCTTTCTCTGTTTAATTTGAACTTACAAATTCTGGACTTTATGAAAACTTCCAAGTCTGAGATGTATTATGTAGACAATGGAAAGTCCTTTCCTTTGGGGGCTGAATGTTTCTAGTCATAAGAACATAAGAACATAAGAAAGTTTACAAACGAGAGGAGGCCATTCAGTCCATGTTGTTCGCTTGGTTGTTAATAGACTGGGAGTTGATTCCAGACCCTCACAATTCTCTGTGTAAAAAATGCCTCCTATTTTCTGTCATTTGAAATTCAAGTAGAAGACCAATATTGAGAGAAGGGTTTAATGACTCACGATATGGACTTTCACAAAAAAAGCAAGTATATTTGATCTATTTATTTTCTTTTGTATATAATTGATCTAAATTAGTTTTATTTGGATTTAAGTAATGTGTCACAGTCATATATATGTAATCTTTGATAATATGATTTGGATTTATACAATGTGTCACAGTCATATATATGTAATCTTATAGGATTATTTTTTCTTATTACTTTCAGTATTTATTGATTTTTTTAAACTAAATTTTGTAAATAGTTATTTATGTTTTATAAGACCTTTCTGTGTTTTACAATGTTTTCCTATGAAAAAGTCTGGTAAAATATAGGGAATCATTATAAATTACAAAAAATGATAAAACAGGGAAATATTATAAAAATACAGAAACATTAGGACCACATTATAAACTTGTTGCCACATTATAAACTTGTTGTATATACATAGAAACATTTAAAGGAGTCATTAAAAATATATAAACATAGGGAAACATTGTAAAATACAGAAACATTAGGACCACATTATAAAAAAAATTATAAACTTGTTGTATATACATAGAAACATTTAAAGGAAATTAAAATATATAAACAGGGGAAACATTGTAAAATACAGAAACATTAGGACCACATTATAAACTTGTTATATATACATAGAAACATGTAAAGGAGTCATTAAAAATATATTTTATTTGAATGTTTTTGAATCTGTTTATCTGTGGACATTTCTTTTTTTTCTGACAAAATCTCAAGAATAAAATAAATGTATTCTAATGACCTTGAATCTATTTATTTGTGGACATTTCTTTTTTTTTTAAAAAAAAACCTAGTTAAAGTAAACTTTTTCTAATTCCATTGTGCCCTTTGACAAACTTTCCAAGTGTCTGATGTATTATTTCCAAGTGTCTGATGTATTATATACAAAATGGAAAGTCCTTTCTGGTGGAAAACTTTGAGATGGAAAGTACCTTGGGGGCTGAATGTCTCTATATATATAGTCATTTGAAATTCAACTAGAAGTAAGACCAACATTGAGAGAAGGGTTTAATGACTCACGATATGGACTTTCACAGAAAAGTAAGTATATTTGATCTATTTTATAATTGATAATATGATTTGGATTTATACAATGTGTCACAGTCATATATATGTAATCTTATAGGATTATTTTTTCTTATTACCTTCAGTATTTTTTGGATTTTTTTTTTAAACTAAAAATTTTTGTAACCTTTCATTTATTTATGAAAAGTCTGGTAAAATATAGGGAATCATTATAAATTACAGAAATGATAAAACATAGGGAAATATTGTAAAATACAGAAACATTAGGACCACATTATAAACTTGTTGCCACATTATAAACTTGTTGTATATACATAGAAACATTTAAAGGAGTCATTAAAAATATATAAACATAGGGAAACATTGTAAAATACAGAAACATTAGGACCACATTATAAACTTGTTATTATGCCATTGAAACAGTGTAAAAAAGACCTTTTAAAATTTAAATTGCATTTGAAGGCATGGACAAAGTCCCTTTATCTGGAAAATCCTTTTGGGGGACAAAATATAATGGAAATTAAATTATTTCTGTGACCTTGGAACTTTAAAATTTTTTTTTTTGAACATTTCCAAAGTGTCTGATGTTGATAATGGAAATTCCCTTTGTGGGTGGAACGTCTATTTTGTCACTATATAGTCATTTGAAACCCAACTAGAATTATATACATTGAGAGAGGTGTCTGATGAGTCAAGATATGGACCTTTCACAAAAAAAAACAAGTATGTTTGATCTATTTATTTTCTTTTGTATGAATATAATTTGTTTTTATTACTTTAAAACAGTGTTCATATTCCTTTTTTTTAAACTAAAAGACTTTTATAGGTCTGATTATCATATATTATAATTGTTTCATTTAAATATTTATTTTTTTAATATGATTTGATTTGTATGTTTTACAATGTATTTAATCAGACTGGTCTGTTTTATTTTTTTCTTTGTTTTATAGTAGACCTCTCTGTCTTTTAAATGTATTTTGTTATATTGTTTATTTTTGTTTGTCTTAAAATAGTCCTGTTCCTGGTTTTGGGCCTCCTCCATTCTGCCTCTAAAACATACGGTCCATATTTTTGCACATATTGAGGGGGAAAGGACCACTTTATGTCCTGCCCTGCCACATGATGGGAAACCTTTGAAAGTCTTTACATTTCCTGGAGATTGGACGACAGGTAATATTTGAATTTGAAGGACAGACTGGAAAACAAATTTCTCTGAGGAAGGAAAAAAACGGAACTGATCAAGAAAGACGGTGACTTTTCTTTTTTTCAGTCTTCACAAAGTCACACTTGCAGACAAGGGTATTTATGAGAGTGTTACATCAAACAAGGAAACAAGGCCCAGAACTGGTTTAAAAAAATCATATTGAGTGTTTCAGACTTTTAATTGGAACATTTAACAGTCTTTTCTATGAAAAATTGCACAAACATTAATAATTACAGACTTTTCTCGAGCGTCTAAACCCAGTCATTTGAAACCCAATTAAAACCAGAAAACATGGAAAGAGTCATACTCAATGGGACCATTATTGGAATTGTAATATTTATAATTGTCATTGTAGTAGGTAGTATATTTTATATAAGAAAATAATTTAAACCAAAATGCATATCATTCTTTTAACTGTGTTGTATTTTGTTTTTTTTGTTGCCTGTCTGATTAAGACACTTGTAGAATGGATATGGAAGGTGGACAATGACAATGGTATATTTTTATATTTTTTATGTAACAAAATAATAAAGTAAACCAAAATGCATATCATTCATTTTAACTGTCTTTTTGTATTTTTGTATGATTTTTTTGTTGTTTGTCTGTTTAAGACAGTTGCAGAATGGGTATGGAAGCCTTACACAATGCCATTGAGTAACAGTGTTGTAAAGACAGTTTTGGCCATCCCAGACTATCAGTAGTATAATCGCTTATAGTTGTCCTTTGCATTTCCTGGAGAAAGACGGTGTAATATTTATACCAGACTGCCCAGACTGGAAAGGGCTATTCTGCTGGAAGGACAGCTGTAACACGGCATTAGAGGTGATTTCACAGACAGCCCAGACACCCCTAACTTGCAGCCAAAAGGGCTACCTAACCCTAACCCTAACCCTAACCCTAACCAAACCCTAACCCTAACCCTGGTTTTAACCCTAACCCTAACCCTAACCCTAACCCTAACCCTAACCCTTAACCCTAACCCTAACCCTTACCATAACCTTAACCCAACCCCCTAACCCTAACCTAACCCTAACCCTAAAACTTAAAACCTTAAAACCCCAACCCCTGAATGGGACTAATTATTGGAATTAACCCTAACCCTAACCATAACCCCTAACCCTGGCCAACCCTAAGAAAATAATAAGTAAACCAAAACCCTAACATTCTTTAACCTAACCCCAACCCTAACCCTAATTTTTATTAACCCTAACTGATTAAGACTAACCCTAACCCCAACCCCAACCCTAACAATAACAATAACCCTAATTTTATATTTTAACCCTAACAACCCCAAATAACCCTAAACAAAATAATATCATTCTTTTAACTGTGTTTTTTTGTATTTTTTTTTAACCTGTCTGTTTAACCCTAACCCTTAATAACCCTATGGAAGGTACACCCAATTTAAATTAACAGTGTCTGTAATTTTAATTTTAATTTTAACCCCTTTAGACTATCAGTAATTTTAATTTAATTTTAATTTTAATTTTTAATTTTAATTTCCTGGCCCCTTAATTTTAACCCTTAATTTTAATTTTAATTCCTAACCTTAATTTTAATTTTAATTTTAACAGACAATTTTAACCCTTAATTTTAATTTTAATTTTTAATTTTAATTTTAACCCTAACCCAACCCTAATTTTTAATTTTAACCCTAACCCTAACCCCTAATTTTAAAACCCTATTTTAGTGTTTAACCCTAACCCCTAACCTTAATCTTTTAATTTTAATTTTAATTTTAAACCCTAACCCTAACCCTAACCCTAAACCCAAAATTTTAACCCTAATTTTAACCCTAATTTTAATTTTATTTTTAACTAACCCAAACCAAAAGAATCACAACCCTAACCCTAAATTAGTTTTTTAATTTTGTTTTAATTTTTAATTTTAATTTTAATTTGGGCCTTTAATTTTTAACCCTTGTAGGAACCAGAATTTAGGACAATTTTAATTTTAAAGGAAATGGAGAGAAAAATTTTAACCCCAAAAATTTTAATTTTAACCCCAACCCCAACCCCAAAATTTTAATTTTAACCCCTAACCCTAACCCTATTTTTTAATTTAGAATTTTAATTTTAATTTTAACCCTAATTTTAACCCCAAGAAACCCCAAGCCCAAAAACCCAACCCTAAAAAACCCTAACCCTATTTTAACAGATAATTTATAACCCTAACCCTAACTTAATTTTAAAAACAACCCTAACCCTGGAGTTTAACCTTAACCCTAACATTTAACCCTAAATTTTAACCTAACCCTAACCCTAACCCTAACCCTAACCCTAACCCTAACCCTAACCCTAACCCTAACCCTAACCCTAACCCTAACCCTAACCCCAACCCTAACCCTAAACCCTAACCCTAACCCTAACCCTAACCCTAACCCTAACCTAACCCTAACCCAACCCTAACCCCAAAAGAACCCTAACCCTAACCCTAACCCTAACCCGAACCCTAACCCTAACCCTAACCCTAACCCTAACCCTAACCCTAACCCTAACCCTAACCCTAACCCTAACCCAGAGAAAAACCCTGGATCAACAACTACAACCCTAACTTTAACCCCAACCCTAACCCCAAGAAACCCTAACCCTAAACCCTAACCCTAACCCCTAACCCAAAAAAAAAAAAAAACCCTAACCTAACCCTAACCATTAACCTAGAACCCTAACCCTAACTTTAACCCCAACCCCAACCCCTGGTCCCAACCTCAACCCTATTAACCCTAACCCTAGCCCCTAACCCTAACCCTAACCCTAACCCTAACCCTAACCCTAACCCTAACCCTAACTAACCCTAATTTTAACCCTTTGAACCCCTAACCCTAAGCAACCCTAACCCTAACCCTAACCCTAACCCTAACCTAACCCTAACCCTAACCCCCTAACCCTGTGAAAACCCTAACCCTAACCCTAACCCTAAGCCTAACCTAACCCCAACCCCAACCTAACCCTAATAAAAACCTAAACCCTAAAAAACCCTAACCCTAGCCCCAATTTTAACCCCAACCCTAACCCCAAACCTAAGGCCCCAACCCTAGTTGTTAACCCCAACCCTAAAGATAACCCAACCCCTAACTGTGTACAATTTTAGTTTTTAACCCTAACCCCAACCCAGCGTCCAAACCTGTGAAAAATGGCATTGCTTGTTATAAAAAACCCTGTCTTATAATAAAAAATTTTAAAAATTGATAATAGTAAAATAATGTTAACCTGCAGTGGAACCCCTAACCCTGGGTGGTTCCCAACTCATTCTCTTCTGTCTAACCCTAACCATAACCGTGTAACCTAGCCCAGTGTGCCTAACCCTAACCTTTTAATCTGCAGTAACCCTAACCCTAACCACTACCACCCTAGGCAGGCCACTGTTTCCCCTAACCCTAAGCCTAACCCTAGTGGCCCTAACCCTAAACCCAAAACCCTAAAACCCTAACCCCAATCCTGGAACCTGAACCTTTAAAGCCCTACTTCCCTAAGGCCCTGTCTCCATCCATGTTGCTATTTGTAAAGATAGCGTTTGCAGTTTCACTGTGAACAATTTTAGTTTTGAAAGGAAAACTGCCAGTGAAAGCTGAGCGTCCAAATCTGTGAAAAATGGCATTGCTTTGCTATAAAATGTGTCTTATAATAAAAAATTTTAAAAAATTGATAATAGTAAAATAATTAATTCGGCTGCAGTGTTGTTAGATGACTCACAGCTTCTCATTCTCTTCTGTCTTTAGTACCATTGCGTGTCCACGGGAGGGAGCAGTGTGCCTTAGTAGCTTTTTTTTTTTTTTACATCTAAACACTACCAATTTTATTTTTGCATAGAGCACACTGTTCCCCCTCTAGTGGATACTGCTGGTTACTGCAGGCAATCATAAGTGAGTGGAGGCTCCATAAACAGTTGAAGGTCTGAGCAGGTTTAACCAATATGGGCGAAAAGAGAGTCCACACTGTCCCCTCTAGTGGATACTGCCAATATATTACAACCTCTAGTGGCAGGCTCACTGAATTTTTTTTTTTTTTTTTACAATTTAATCGTGCTTAATTTTATTTTTGTATATAAAATACAATCAACCAATAGAAGATGTATTTTCAATTCTTCTTATCAATTTCATAAAAAAGTGTCATAAGGACATAAACATTGCTAGTTGATTTGTTTAGCAGGTTCAATTTAAAAAATTCAAAGAAAAAATTTGTTATACACCAGAAATACCAGAACTGATGAAGTCACCAATTCTTCAAATAGAAGTAATTATGTGGAATTACTTTCTCTGATTGCTGACTATGACAGCATGTTAAGCAATCACTTGTCAATAGCCACAGGATTCTCAGGTACCTGTAACAAGATTCTGAACGGCTTAATATTCGGTGCCTCAGGTTCTGCTAGATGCAGAAGTACAAGAAGGATGCCACGTACGTAGCTATAATGATAGATTAAACAACCGATGTTGCAAACGCAGTTCAGCTGTCTTGTGTTTTCAGGTACTTATGTAACTGAAAGTGCCTGAACTAGGAGCAGCATGGAGAAGTCTGTGAGGCAGTGATGGTAAACTGAGGCAGTATACAAGCCTCTAGTAAAGTTACATAACTCATCTGCCACCATGCAAATGCAGTTATTGTCATTTAAAACGTTTTAAAAATTATTCTCAATAACTAAAAGGTAATAACAACGTATGCTTATAAGCAATAATAAAAACACATTTTTTGTTTTCAAAAAAGCACTTAATGACATCCCCTCCTTGACGGAAGTGTCTCTTTACCTCAGCAATACCTAAGCTTGGAAGGTACAGATTTTAAAGGGCCCTGATTTGCAGCACTGCTGTTCAACCCACTCTGTGATGTTTTATGTTCCGTTACCAAACAACCGCTGACTGGCCCAATCCCAACACAAACAATGGGCAGCTGTTCTTACGAGGCAGTTTCTCATAATGAATTCCTGTGGTTTTGAGAAGATTGTGTAAGGCTTGTGTATCAATTGTCGATACACAACAAGAGTCTTCAAAGCCATTTCTAAGGGATATGATATTCTGTGGAATTGTCATTTGTCAGTTTGTTTCATAGACTCCGAATAGCACTAGTCTTGGACTACCTTACATACATTAACATGGGCTAGTCCATGATTAGTGCTAATCTGTCTCTGTGACACCAGGCAATATTATGCATATATGATTCTATATAAACTGAGGTATATTAAATGTGTATAACATGTCATTTTTTCAGTCATCTGGTCATTTTTTAAACCAGCTACAAGGACAGCACTACCTTAGATAATCAATGTAATCTTAAAACAGATGCAAACTTTAAAAAGAGGTGTTTGAATGGTGTTGGTGATTTGAACAATCCAGATTGTGTGTTCCTATGACAGTCGGCTCCCGTGGCATGAAGCCCTCTGTGTGACTGCTCTTCAGCATCTCTATGACAGTCGGCTCCCGTGGCATGAAGCCCTCTGTGTGACTACTCTTCAACATCTCTATGTCCTCATGGTCTGTGACAATAAAGCACACATCACACATTATTTTATCTCTATTTGATCATCACCAGTAAAGTGAGCAGCAGTCTTGTTTTCAAACACAGATACAAGCTTTTAGAGCTCCGAGAATAGAAGGGCTCTTGAGCCACTGACTCATGGGCCTGTGGGTCTTGTTTGGACAGAATTACCCTCCACTTTTACTCATCAATACTTGACATAAAGCACTCAGACAGCTCTCTGGGGGAACATAGAGCAATTGTAGCAAATCATAATGCTGCAGTTTCTATATACAGTATTATAGGGGCTATGTAACAACCATGTACAAAACCACACAGACTAACATTAGAACAGTATTCATATTGGCACCAGGTTGCTAAAATTAACAAGCTTCATAAAAAAAAGGTTCCTCCCAGAATAAATGATTTCTGTCACAACCAAGCATAAAAAGGGATTCTACAGATCTAATCTATAAAGTTAAATTGAAGTGAATGGCAAGGAAATGACGAGGTGCATTATTCAAGCAGGAAGGTATATAAAAGATATCAGTGACAAATCTTGATGTGTTCTAATACATTTGCACACTACTGTACAAATATGGACAAAAATGTATATAAATGTATATGATCCTCAGTTGATGACTGTATCAATGTAATGATTCCCTCATTAGTCTCTGTAACTGCCCATTACATCATATGATAGAGTAGACTTTGCTGCCCTTTGAAGATTCAGCCCATCGTTTCACCTCAAGCCCTGGTTTTTAAGCTGAGCAAGAATGGGATGACCAGCCTCATTATTGTCACTAACACAGTGGAAGCTGATTGTTTTAATACTGAGAGCATCATCTCCCTATATGATCAGTGCTGTCTGAACTGTGGATAGTGGCTGGAATAGCACATGTATAAATAAATGAACCCTAACAATTATCTGTGTCTAGAAGTAGAATGAGGCAATGATTAACCCTACACAATCCACCCCTTTCATTTTGTATCCGCTAAATCCTTGTTTTCCTCACGGAAATGGGAATAGCAAACAGGACAGGGACAGAACTGCACACGGTAATCATGCAAACGAGGCCCTAAGAGCGCTGTCAGTCCAAGCACACACACAATTCAGATGAGTGACTGCCTTTAACATTTGAAAGATGCATTGTTTTCACGGCTGCTCACAAGCGCACAGCACATCCACTATTCAAAACTATAGACCTGTTGTCCACAATGGCAATTCAATGATTTTGTTAGAAGAGACTTATACAACAGTATGAACCATAAGTAAAATGGTACCACAGTGGTAAAACAGAAAAACATCCCATCAAAATACTGCATGTCCAGGATAAATTCTGTAAATAACATAATAATACAATGCTAACTTAATGTACAATAGCTTCAGAAATATGTCCTAAAGTGCCTCCCTCGGGGAATGCAACAGATTGATAGAGAAGGCTTTGTCTCAAAGGAGTTTTACTGTACTTACAGAGCTGGCCAGAGGGGCTGCTCAATACACTGCAGTCAGTCATTCCAAGGCCCACAGATTAGGTACTGAGGTTTATGGTGCCTTTGTGTCTGACAATGGGCTTTGAGGCATCACAGCAACCTTGTTCAAATGACCTTTTTTTGTGTGTGTGATGCATGCATGTTTTATATAGGTTGATGTTAGTCCCTGCATCAATTACAATTCAATGATTTGGGAAGGAAATGAAACAATGCTAAAGCCAGCAGAAGGTTGTCAAATAGCCTACATCGAGACTCCTCAAGACTTCATGAAGTGAGGAGACTTTGATCACCTTTTCTCTGAGGCATGCTGAACAAAAGATTGTAGAAAGTCTTTTTGATGAACAAATACTTTTTTACTTTAAAAAAATATGCTTTAAAAAAGCAAAAATAGAAAATGAAAAAACAAACGAATCTCACTACATTTTCTTACAGAACATCTACCTTGTTTGAAAGGCAATATGTCTCCAAGGCTTTCTTTATCAGGTGTTTAAATGCTGTAATCTGAAGGGAGCTGACAGAAAGAACAGTCCTCTTAGCTGGGCATTTTGTAAGCCTAAAATTAAGTGAAGAAATTATATTAAATGTTGAAATGGCTTCCAGTTCTAATCTTTCCACAAACATCCCTCAAGCTACCCATTATATTGAACAGCAAAGCTGTGCTGTCACTGCAAGATGAATGCAATGAAACATCCTTAAGCTAGCAATGGGTACATTGTTTTTGTTTTTTTATGTAATGAGTTTTAACAGTATAGAAAAGAGTGGCGAATAAACCCATTTCCATTTGCTTAACATTAGTATTAAACATAAGTGCAATTGCTGTAAACAATGGAAAGCTTAATTCACATATATCATCAGCAATAAAAACCCTCCTAAAGCACTTCCAAAACAAAGACAAAGTGAGCCATTCTAGACATGCATTTACTTTCTATTTCTGTCACAGACACAGATAGGGGCCCTGGGTTAAACCTGTGGAATGCCGAACCAAAACAAATATGGGCTTCACTTGCCTGGCCTGGCTGGGCTTGGGCTAAACTACTTGATTGTTAATGGGGCTTATATTGCCAGTGGATAGGCAGATCATTCATTTTTATTTGCATTCAGTTGAAAGCAATTATGGCTAAGGACAGACTAATGTGAAGGATATCAGCACATCACCAGCAGCATCATGCAATTTAAATAATGTTTCTTATTGACCATTTCAAAAACTGTTCTGCAAAATGCGTGTGATATATCTGCAAAATTCTGCTGTTGAAAAGCTGTTGATGCAATACACTGCTGTGGTGTAGTTCCAGTGCAATACACTGCTGTGGTGTAGTTCCAGTGCAATACACCGAAGGGCATTGTAGGTGAGCAGGAAAGTTTTGAAAATAATCCTGAACTTTACAGGTAGCCAGTGCAGCTGGGCAAGACGGGGGGTGATATGAATATGATTTTTACATCTGGTAAGGATCCTGGCAGCGACATTCTAAACTAGCTGCAGTTGGTTTATGGTGTGTGTCGGGAGACCACCATATAGAGAGTTGCAGTAGTCGAGTCGAGAGGAGACAAATGCATGACAAAGTATCTCCGCATCCGGGAGGGAAAGGTAGGGACAGACTTTGGAGATGTTCCGAAGATGGTAGAAGGAAGATCTGACCACGGAGGAGATGTGGGCATCAAAGGAGAGGTTGCTCATATATATATATATATATATATATATATATATATATATATATATATATATATATATATATATATATATATATATATATATATATATATATAACCTTTTTTTCATTCAAACAATCCTTGAAGAGATGAAGTGCAGCTGGTATCCAAGGCAGAAGGATTGAGGATGGAGGTCCCACCAAACACAGCCCAAACATGAATGCTCAAACTGGGGAGAAATTAAATAGGGCCTCAGTATGCATCCACCTCCTGAACCACAGGAAAAATGATACATAACGTTTAATTTACTTACAGATTTATTATAAAGAAATGATTAGCCCACAATAGCCCATCCTAATGCTGAAACAACTGGAGCACATAAACTCAGGTTGTCATATCCATCTCATTGCAATTGCTGACCTTTCAGCCCTGTTTCCCCAATGTAGAGGTATTTTTAATGAATATCACAGTCAAGGGTAATTTTATTAATTTTAAGAGGAATATCTGGTATCATTTATACTGTGGCTGTTAGACTGTGCCTCAGAGTTTTAAAGTAGGTTAGTACCTGCTGATATGTGTGCACGTTTCCATTATCCTCTTGACTTCATACACACACAAGATGAGTAACAATGGCTTGGAAGGTGCATTGCTACTCAGATACAGTCGTAACAACCCATGCACAATCTTATTGATCTCTTCTACACACTGTGCATGTTATATACATACTGTACATGCTGTATATATACTGGACATGCTGTATACATGCTGGACATGCTGTATACATGCTGGACATGCTGTATACATGCTGGACATGCTGTATACATGCTGGACATGATGTATATTATTATTATTATTATTTATTTCTTAGCAGACGCCCTTATCCAGGGCGACTTACAATCGTAAGCAAATACATTTCAAGTGTTACAATACAAGTAATACAATAAGAGCAAGAAATACAATAACTTTTGTTCAAGTGTGACAAACCACAATTCAATAATACAGCAGATAATAGTGATAGTTACATCAGGATATGATTAAATAGTGATAGTTACATCAGGATGTGATTAAATACAAAGTACTACAGGTTAAACACTTGGCAGATTACAGTATTCTGAAGTACAGGATTAAATGCAGTAAAATAGGGGGGCAGATAAGAGCAGAATAAAGCACATTTACATGAGGGGGTGATAGTGTCCCAGGATACAAACAGAGGAGTTCTACAGGTGCTGTTTGAAGAGGTGAGTCTTAAGGAGGCGCGGAAAGTGGTCAGGGACTGGGCAGTCCTGACATCTGTAGGAAGGTCATTCCACCACTGCGGACAGGGTGGAGAAGGAGCGAGCTCTGGAGACAGGGGCGTGTGCCCGGAGGTAGAGCTAGTCTTCTAGTGCAGGCGGGTGGAGAGGTCGAGTGGGGGTGTAGGGAGAGATGAGGGTCTGGAGGTAGCTGGGTGCAGTCTGGTCAAGGCATCTGTAGGCTAGTACCAGAGTCTTGAACTGGATGCGAGCGGTGATCGGGGAGCCAGTGGGGAGCGGAGTAGTGGAGTAGCGTGGGCGAAGCGAGGCAGAGAGAACACCAGGCGGGCAGCAGAGTTCTGGATGAGCTGGAGCGGACGGGTGGCGGATGCAGGGAGGCCAGCCAGGAGGGAGTTGCAGTAGTCTAGGCGGGAGAGTACCAGGGCCTGGACCAGGAGCTGGGTAGCATAGTTGGTGAGGAAGGGTCGGATTCTTCGGATGTTGCTCAGGAAGAATACATACTGGACATGCTGTATACATACTGGACATGCTGTATATATATGTTGGACATGCTGTATACATGCTGGACATGTACAATTATTTTCCTCTACACTCGTGGTTTGAGCAATCTGCTGCTGACATGTTGCCAAAGGCGATCCAGGGAGTTAAAGGAGGATAACAAATAGTAATCATAATGCAAGTAAACATGTATTGCTCCTGGGCTGTTCGAGGAAATTAGCATTGTGGAAACTAGATCCCAAAGCACAGATGTGTTTTTGGGATTAATACAGATGTGTTCCGGTTGTGCAGGGCTGTGCATACAGATGTATTCTTGCTGTAACTTACTACAGTGTTATTACGACTTGCAGAAGCATGTCAGGCAAACATTGAGCTACTGAAGCAGAGCTTGTGAAGCTGGAATGCGATCTGGAAAGGTCAAAAATTGTTTTACAGGGACGCAAAAGGTAATTTCACAGCAATTTTGATACACGTTTTAAATTAGGTGCTGAAAAGGGAACTAGGCGCAGGTAATTAAATCCCATCTGCTCACAATGTGATGCTGATTTCTACACCCAT
Source organism: Huso huso (assembly GCA_036884735.1). Classification (NCBI taxonomy): domain Eukaryota; kingdom Metazoa; phylum Chordata; class Actinopteri; order Acipenseriformes; family Acipenseridae; genus Huso; species Huso huso. Next base: position 320,431 of record JAHFZB010000066.1, read on the forward strand.
GGTGCTCCATTGGTCTTGTTAAATTAATCTTAGTGATTCATTAATGGGGCTTTTTATCTACACATTTGCAGGCACTGGTGTTTTTTCAACATTTAATGAGATTCAGTTGTTCTGTATCCGACCTTCAACCCCTATAAAAAGCACAGCCATTAGAACAACATTGACCTACTGGAGATTGCAGCTCTCTAAAAACAAAAGAATTCCTTAATCCCCTCGGGCAACATTTAAATATAACTTCAATTTAAGCAGAGCAAGTTCTTGTAGTGTTCTCTCAAAGGGCAGTTTGCTAAATTCAATCGTATTGTAGTTTCATACAAGTAGCAAAGGGCAGCCGTTTTCAAGGGCAAATTTAGAAAATACCAAAATATAATTGGACTGTTGGTTTGTGCTGTATATGCTTGCAGCACAATATAAACATTTAAATGCACTAGCAGGGGAATACTTTCTATATTTATATTTACATACAGTCTACAGAATAAATGTGATTTTATAACGTGAATAGGAAAACTTGAAAGAGGGGCATATTAGCAGGTATGAGGGACATCTTTAAACATGCCACCCATACCACTGCTTTATTCCACGGAAATATTAGAAGAAATAGATACAAAAACACACATGTTAAGATAGAATGAAGATCTTGTTATTAGAAATACCAAAGAACCAAACACAATGCTATGAATTCAAATGGAATTTAGCATCGTAACCTCTACTCACAGCCGCTGTACTATTCATTGATCTGTTATTTTTCCTGTTTTATGTTATCTGGCTTCTAGCTTCTCCATCTAGCTCCTCAGCCATTACCTCTCTAAGATGCTAATTAAACTGAATTGCAAATACAAGTGATTTTTTTAATATAATTAAAAATAATCTCCTCCTACTCTGCCAGTTTGAATGTTTTGTGCCGTGAGTTATAATTATTGCCACAATGACAGAGACAGGCAGTGTTCTCTGCAAATAAAGATCAAAGTCACATTTTAACTTTTTTGGATGCATTTTTTTTGTAAATATATCTTGTTTTCCTAAGATCCGAGTTCTCTCAGCCAGACATTCCATGATCTGAGCATTCATTAGTTTATAACATATTTTACAAAATGCTATAGGCTTGATGCATTAGACTTTCACTGTCCTTTTCACAAATTGCATGTTTGTTATTCTTAATAGTATGTGATTTGTATTACTACTGTGCTCTTGTACTGGTTCAGTTAGCTTTAGTGAATACAAAAGCCCATTTGGTTTTGAACAGGATAGTTCTGAAGATGCCAGAGGCACTGTTAAAGCTTCACTCACTCACTGAGTTCTGTCATGGTACATTAAAGCATTGGGTAGTAATCATATCAACACAAATGGCAAAATATAATCTAATATTAGCAACCGTCCCTTCTTAATGTGTTTGCTTTACATAATAACATCATTAAAAACACAATTCTGGAAGAAGTATGTAACAAACTTACCTAGGGTGCAATATCCAAACACCTAGGCCATAAGTGTATACTAGCACCAAGCATAAAACATTCAATACTACAGTCCCAGCAGGTAAATCAGTACAGCAAAAACACGGAATTTCACGAGAACCAAGGGAGTAAATTTTAAACAGGATAGGTTTATTATGTCTATTTGTATATAGTACTAAGCACAAGTGTATCCTGGAGTAATCAGAACGGTAAGTCTTAAGTAAGATCAGAAATCTGGCAAATATCAACCCTGACTCAATGGTAAGCAAACCAAACATCCAGGTTGGTAGAACAATTAGTAGAAGAAACTACCCAGTATATCTCTAGATAATCCTTCAAGGAGCACACCAACACTGCAATGCTAATCACAAAAAATGCAATTGGAAAAGACAAACATATATATATATATATATATATATATATATATATATATATATATATATATATATATATATATATATATATACATGAACAGGCCTTTGTACCGATAATCACAGTACCAATGTATAGCAACACCATTAATAATCTGCCTCACTGTTGGAACTTGAGTAAACAAAAAAGAAAGAGAGGAAGGAGACAACAAAAAAAAAAAATACAGGCAGGCCAACCAATAATCAGGCTGTTCATTCTATGGCCCACACAGTTGCAATAATTATATCCAAGTGTATGAGTACTTAAAAGTTTCAGTCCCGGGCTTGAAATTAAAACGCACCCAGAAAAGTAACAAAACAAACAAAAACAAACCAATAAAGTTCTAGAAAAATAACACAACAATCCGGCAATCCAAAAGAACGCTCTCCAAACAAAAACCCGAATGGCCATTCAAAAAAATATTTGTAATACAAACTGCAGCAAAAATAGAAAAGGATCGATCTCACCGGTTATGATGAATCCGTGTGCAAGTCCTCCAGTTCATACAATGTTGGGAGTCGCCATTTGATTGAATATCTTCTCTCGTTCCGTTGTCCTGTAAAAGCAGTAAAGTATCAAAGTAAAGATATAAATCAAACCAACTGGAAGAAAAATAGGACCCAACACGGAAGTATTGCCCAACGAGCACTGAGCAGCGTGTGATAATAGCTATTGCACTAGTATTAGTCGAACCCGCTATAGAAACTGGTAAAAACCCAAAACACGGTTGTTTGACATAACACCGACTAGAAGCATGCTATACACAGACTAACTCGTTTTTTCTGCCGTTTGAACAGGTTGCCTGTAAGTTCTCTCTCTGTCTCTCTAATAACTCCGTATTTTTTTCTCTCTCTTCTCTCCTCCAACAGACTTTCAAAAACCCTTTTTTATACCCTATTGGTCTAGAGCTTTTAAGCAAAGGAAGCTCCGCCCCCGATTACGGAAAACAGTAATGGCCAAAATACCTAAAACTAATTAGTCTAGGACCATAGCGTTTTAACCCAAATATAAACAAATGTACCCAGCACACGAACTAAAACAATAATTGCCCCAAGAGTTTATTTTTAAACCAGGCAAGGATATAGATTATATATACACGTATGTATGGCGAAATATTAAGGAGCTAATTAAAAACGCTGTCATGAAATAACAAGGATTGCCTGGCCAGGCTTACTGGCATTCACTTAAGAATGCGCAGGTGCTACGCTTCTTGCAGCACATTGTGTGGCGGTTGCCACAAGTATATCAGATATGTAAAGTAATGTGAGCTGCTGGGAATTCGCAAGGTGAAACTTATTCAGTCAGGTTATGCAATAGCAAGTTCTTCAATTCTTGTTCTGTTCATTCTTACAAAGTACTTATTACTTTTACTGCAGGTAACATGGTGTGATTTCAGATGGAGTCAATTTGAAGACACAAGAAGTGATTGAGTACCAGATTAAGCAGCAGTTACTTTTCATCTATAGTGTTGTCTTTGATACACCTGCATATTTCAAACTGGAGTGTGAAATAAGAGGGACCAGTGATAACAGATTTCCATTTGGATACCCATGAAGCAATACGATCCAAAAATATTTGTGAGAATTATTGTCATCTTTTCTTTATAGTGGACTGAGATATTAAGTTTAATTAGTTGATACATAGGTTACTATATACTAACTAACCATTAAGAATAACATAACATTGGTTCAAATGTTACAAAACATGTTGTTAACAGTTAATAAATAAAAGTACCTATTAAAAAAAAACACGACAATGTAACAATTGTTTTGTAGAGATTTGCAAAGAATCCTCACAAATCCATTGTTTATATTGCGTTAGACCCATTATTGCCTTGAAGAATAAGAGGCTGGGGCCCATGCTGGTCCCGAGGCTCAGATAGAAATCCTGCATTATGGATGTGCTCATGCTAGGTGCTGTCAGAACATGATCAGTGCCTTCGTTAAATCTCAGTCTCATTTCAATAGTTGCAAGCTTTAGCTACAGTGGCGTTTGAAATTAAATTGTAGGACTAAAAGTTTACATTTGACAACAATGCAATGCACCCAACAACTCCTTTTGAAAAGGGTCAGCTTTCATCTTTTTGATACATTTCAGCAAATAAAGAAATGCCTGCTATAATAGGTGTGTTGCACATTAACAGTTTCTGCCACCATATGTTTGGGTTTTGCTGAGTAATGGAGCAGTATAGCAAGACTGAAAATGCTCATGATGTGTTATTGCTCTTACAGACAAAACCATATTCAGGTGGATTAAGTAAGTGTAAAAATGACTGTCTTTAAACATCTGCCATTTTATTTGATCTGCCATACCTTATTTTGGTTGTCCTTTACTTTGTGCTGTGCTTTCATATTTAAATGGCACTCGGAAGTCTGTAAAGCAGATTGTGGTAATAGATTTTTTTAAAGGGCATTACATGGTGTGTGGGTTTAAGGGAAGCATAGCTTTTTTGAGAGGCTAAAATGTCAGTCTTTGGTTTATTTCAGTATTGGCTGAATAAAGAACCACACGAGTCAGTGGAGATGTATTCAGACTTCTGCCTGTAGGGTGTTTTTTTATTCAAAGAAAACAAAACATCTCCCATGTTACATACAGGTAATTATCATCTGAGGATCTTTAATTAAAAACAATTTCAAATATCCATGAAAATCAGTAACTTGAAGGAAATGTATTTTGTAATTATTTGATTATCAAGCCTCGTGGCAGAGAGGATAAACACTGGGCTGTTTCTTTTTGTATAGCAAAGAAAACCCATGCAGCTCAAAACACTGGCCCTGTACTCAATATCACAACAACAGACATCAGTTTCAGGTTCAATTTAAGTGAAATGTTTTCAAGGAGAGCACAGTGTAGCATTAGGATCCATTGGTGTAAATACTGAAATTGTACAATTTCAAGTGTTCCAATATTAAATCAATACTGAGAGAAAACAGGGCGCCCAGTTTGCAGGGTGCTTTTGTTTGCGTGGGTAACAGGGCACCCCAATCAATATCCCTCCTCACAGGAGAGAAAAATACACAAACATGATCTTTACAAACCAATCTTTTTATGTGCCCACATTCTTGCTTGGCTCAGATAACAGCTTATTATAAAGTTTTAACCTCAGAAAAACCAACCTGATATATAATGAGTTGTCAGCATTTCTGAGAATGTATCATGTTAAAATAAAGCTGAATCTGATATTCTTTGTGAATAATTGCTGGTAAACTTAGCTGCGTCTCGTTGGACAGCTGACTTTGCAATAATTAAGCATCCCAAGATAACATTCTTTTCTGTGCAGCAGATGTTTGTTTACATGGAACCGTATGGTGGCCATCAGCAAGAGCAATTCCAGAGTTATATAGTTTATTTTTGTTTTTGTGATTTGGTTCCACAATGTTTAGCCTGTGGTACCAAAAAGCTACTTTATTGTTAGTTTTTTTCCCCTAGTTTTCATAAGTTAAAATGTATATTTTTTTTACCTTCACTGTCAAAGAGACATCATGTACCCCTGTCTATATTGTTAAGACTTCATTTACTACATTCATTTGAGGTTTTTGTGGTTGCATGGTTGATTTGAGCTCTATGGAATTCATTAGTTTTTTTTTTATATAGAATTTGTGTACAGTTGATTTTTTGTGTACTGTAGCTTAGGGCTAGAGATGAACTTTTGAAAGGGGCAGATTTAGACTGACTCAGAATCCTGTCTGGTCCATCTGCTTTGATGTACAGGCCTTAGGAAGCACCGTTGAGCAATAAGACAGCAGAGCAGGGCTTTCATGTGCATGTTTTGTTACAGTTGACATGTGTCTGTCATTTTTCCCATTTTTATTTACTGATGCAAAAGTTGCCTCAGCAAATAAGTTGCTGAAATCGTACATCACTGCTGCCTAAAGGCCTCTCTAGTCAGTGTTGTATTTTCTGTGCTGTAAGTTTCTGTTTCTATGCAGGATTGCAAGCCAGAAACACAACATTGCAGCGTATCAAGTCAATGCGGTGTGGGTGGAAATGGGTTAATGACCTTATGAATAAACTGAGAGAGTCCTGAAAAGAAAGCTACAAAACTCATAAACTGCATCTATAATATAAAGCCATCTCTTGTGTGTGTTGTTACTGTACTGTCATTTTATATATTTCGGGGGTTCAACTGAACAATAAGGGGAGCAAGCGAAATGCCACTGGATTGGTAAAGGGATTGGGGTTTAAAGCCTTGGGAACTACACCTTTTAAATCCCAGTCTAAGATGCTGATGACTTAATAAACATACAGGGACATGCTAGCAAAACACTTCCCTTCTCCTCATGGCTTCTGAATCATCATCATCATCATCATCATCATGCTTGCTGTTCTTTAAAAGGAGTTTTAGATCAAACCTTCTGTAGATAGAAAGGCATTTTCTTTCCTCCCAAGTCTGCTGACTGTGAGTGTCGAAGCTGATGACATTATTTAATGAGTTTCTTTATCTCAGTCACATGAAACAAGAGGTCACGTATTTTTATTCCCACAGGGCAAGTGGAAATGGAACCACTGCTGACTTACAATAGGACTTGCATTCCAATAAGGTGGTATCTATACAGAGAATGAAAAGGAGTGTATCGATTTTTGTGTTAAAAACAGATTGAAAATGGCAACAGCAATGCACTATTAGTGTTTCTATATGTGCCAACAGACCTTACCTTGCACACTAACTGTTTAAAAAGATATAGGAGTGATAGCGCAACAGATTCTCTGTAGAAGTTAAAACAACAAAGGTGGTAGTGGCTGGTCTATATCCCTGAAGAATTGCATCTGCCAAGGTAGATTTCTTAGAGTCAGGAGATAAATGGAAAGCAGGGAAGACTGAAGTATGGTGCTGAAAGTTTATACCACGATCAAATAAAAAAGCTACTTGGGTTATTGGAACAACACGCTGTGAAACTGTCTCTGCACAGGTGTGTTGAAAAAGTGTCTGCAACAGGAAGGCTGATGACCTGAAATTGAAAAAAATACACGATAATAACGATTTCATTAAGGAATACAAACCATTTAATGGTTTAGACCTAGCAATAGACAACCTAATTTGCAGGTATAGATAGATAGATAGATAGATAGATAGATAGATAGATAGATAGATAGATAGATAGATAGACAGGGATCTGCCACAAGACAGCCTTGGTGATTCTTTATGTGCTGAGTTCAGCACTGCCTGTGATGGAGCAGGTCACATTACTTACTCTGGAGAGCTCATATCTGGGAGATGCATTTAAAAAGCAACATGCTTGGGTTAGGAAGACACATGCATGACCTTTGTAATACGCGTTTACATACCCTTTCTGAAGCTCTGCTGGGTTTTATTTTGCCATCAGGTGAGCAGTGCCCTGTGCCCTTCTTTATAAAGCAACCAATTCTAGTGCAAGATGCTGTACAATCTTGGAAGACCTACAGCAACATTCATGTTATTGACAAAGCATGGCTATCAGGAGTTTGACTATTCTCAGTCCTTGAAAGCAGGAAGAGCAGCATGGTGCCTGGCTAGTATAACCAGTCATATTGCTACAGAACACAGGCCTCAGATCTTACAAACCATTGCATGCCTTTTTATTTTATTCTTGTATTTAGAAGACAGAGGGCTCTATTCAATTGATGGTGGATCTAAATACAAAACCCTCAAAATCACTTTATAGAGACTTGTATGCACTGTTAGCTGTTTGATTTTCACAGCCTTGGTACACACATTCTAATTCTCAGCAGTGGTATTTAGATCAACTGAATAGACCCAGAATAGAAGACACTGTATATTCACGGCTGATCCCTCTGTGTCTTCCATGCAAATCAAGGTTATGGTTGACTCCTGTCAAACAAACCCAATTAGTCCTTGGATCTTGAAGAGTCAGCTGTTTTAAACTTTCATCTATAATTATGGTGATGAAGGTAATTTCATTAGTCTGCACCTTCTTGAATTTGATAGGTAAGTATTAAAGAATATTAAATCTCTCTAGTCACACAGCCTCCAGCAATGCACTTTCCTTGTACCTCACAGCTATGCTTTGCACATAATAAGAACTGCATTCAGCAAACTCTCTTCCAGACTGGTATCATTATATAGTGTCATTATTTAACTTGTATCTATATCTATATAGGAGACACATATTGCCATAGACTAGCCACAGATGGTTTGGGTTGGCTAGCCTATACTGTAGATGTTTGCGTGTGTGTTTTATACCACGGCAAGGTGAAAGTGAAAAGGTTAAGTTAATCTGAATGGAATAGGCACCCTGGCTGTCATATCAGCCATCCTCTTGTGCCAGAGACCTGCCCGGAAAATCCTTGTAGTTTATTAACAACTCAAGCAGCATTTGCTTCAGAAAAAAAAAAAAAATAATATATTTCTTCTCCACTTAGATTTATTCCCAAGGACCAGGGGTCTGATATTACAGGCATCTGATCATTTCTAAAATAGGAATTTTTAATAACACAAAATTGACACAGATTAGGGGTCTTCACCCTAGGGGGCTTTACAGATTTATTAAATCCCCAGAAGCCTTTGCATTTTGATTGGGAGGATTGATCACAGAACTCTCTCCTCAATTTGTCCTTCGAGTCCTGATGGGGAAAATTTAGAAAATAAAACAAAATGTTTTTGACAATAATGATGGTGGAAGAACACCATGCACTTATCAAGAGTCTAAACCAAATTGCTGCATGTAATCAAAAGAACAAATATACCAAGAAAGAGTCTAACCACCTGACAAGGGACTTCAGAACTGTGTTTGTTAATTTCAGAAAAGCATTGCAATATTCAATGATATACATATTGGAAAAATGAAACTATACAATCTATTTTATTAAACCTTTGTAGAATAGACAGTACAACTTAAGTGTCTGCAACTGAATTAAATACAGTGTAAGTGCATGTGTGGTTACATAGTTATTCCATTGTAAATACACAATGACAGTTTAAATACAGTGTAATTACAACATACACTGCCCACGTTTTTATTTTTGTAATGAGGCATATTATTACATTGAAACTACAGAACAATGTGTAATTACAGTGTCAGTACAGTGTATTTTCAGAGTAAATGCAATTCATATAAAAGGGTTTTTGAATACTAAATTATATAAAATCTCTGTATAGTGTTTCCTTATTTTTGTAAAGGAGGACAGGGTGCATGATGTCAGCATCATTCTGTGGACAGGGTGCATGATGCCAGGCTCATTCTGAGGACAGGGTGCATGATGCCAGGCTCATTGTGCCCTGAGTACAGGGTTTGATATCCAGCCTCAGGTTTAATGAGACGTTCTGCTCAGAATCATGATTATGGAACACCAACAGGACGTGTCTAATGAGAAGCGTCAGACAGGGTCAATAGAGGCAATAATATACACATGTGTAAAGTCGGTTTGAAACTCACTTTAAAACGGGCTCTGTTGTGATAATTAACTTGGGAAGTGCTAATAGAGAGAATGAGTTTTATCATTTACTAAATAAAAAATAAATACAAAAAAAAGTCTAACAATCTGCACACTGTCATAAACGCGCTGCCCAGGCTTCAGCTCCACCCATAGGCTTCAGTAAAAATGCACAACCCTACTGTCTTTCAACAGCAAGCAGAAACACCTTTTAAACACTTTTTTACCATCTTGTCTGCTTCACCCCTATCTTGCATATCTGACCTTTAATTTCTGCCTCCAAGCTGTGTTCATATTATTGGAGGTTTGTATAGAACATTGTATTTTGATCTACATTTCTCTATTATTTGAGGCATCAAAATGTTTTAACCTGGTTCTTTCCCCAAGGCCAGAACTTGCATTAACTCAATTTGTATTGAACTCAAAAGAATCTGACCCTATTGACAGCCTATGGGACTTTACTTATCCAGTGACTGCATTGTATTAAACTCATTTTAGAAATATTTTATCAGGGAAAGAGGCAGTACAATAATAAAAGGACTGTTTCTCCTCAAGGCCACAGAGCGATGATGGAGTTTGGTTGAGGTTAGGGTTAGGGCAGCCCATGAGTGCATTACATTTGACAGCACGATTGGGATAGTTTCATAGGAAGTGGTAATTGAAGTTCCTACTATTGTACACTCTATTAACATACTATTGCATGCTATTTCTAACACTGGATTCAATTACCATGAAGCATTATGTCAAAACATGTATTGATTGTGATAAAGAATATGAAAAATGATTCATTACATGACTTGCCATGTTAGAGCAGGTCCAATGCAGATTCAAGGTAGACTGCACTTCTAAATTTAGACACTGCAGATCATTCACCACCCAGTTAGCCAGAATACACTGGAGATTCCCACTAATTTTCCCAGGTGTTAAATATGTCCTTCAGGGTATTTGCTCATGACATTGAAACAGCCTACTGAATCTCTTTTCTCTCGCAAGGTGAGACTAGCCTCTTACCAGGGTCTGTCTGTCTCGTTCATTCAGCTTCTCATTTCATTTTAGGGTTGGGCGTTTCCAATCAGGCCCCATCATATTAATGGAATGTCTTACACACAATATGAGAGCAGTCTAATTTGGAATTCATGTTTTTCTACATGCTTCACTTTTAGCTTCAGCACGTACAAGGCACAGCGGCAAGGGGCAGATCGGGGACTTCAGAATGCAATTATTGAAATAATGTAACTGTTAAACTTAGTACAGGAAATTATATAAATGACAATCATCATACTGTAAACAAGGCTCAGGAATCAGTGGGTAGTCAGATATTATTATTTATTTCTTAGCAGACACCCTTATCCAGGGCGACTTACAATCGTAAGCAAATACATTTCAAGTTACCAAGCCATTGTGTATCCAAAACATCTTGAATGTTGAGGCAGTGGATTGCAACGCTTTGTTGAAGTCTTTAACATTTCACATAATCAATCACTTTAAATATCAGCCTGCCATAATGACATTGACAGTCTTATTGCTGTCTTAACCTTTTCCATGCCTTTGGCGAGAGGTTCTGCCATTTTATTGCCCCTCCTAGTTACCAATGCCAGGCGTTCTCATGATTAATATATTGATACATTTCTGCTACAGTACTAGCAGGAAATTACAAGCCAACATTCTTTCAAGCATGTAGGAGTTTGGCAGGTTACCAATATTTGTGTTTGTTTTGCAAGTTGGTTCACCTATGTTTTCTGCATAAGTAAGGTTTAAGTTTTAAGTTGTAACCCATACAATATAACAAATAATAAAAACAAAAACTCAAAACACATTACCCTATATATACACTGTACTTAAGCATCATACCATGCTTGTTATTAAAAGTAATTGCCCTATTTTCTTATGCTTCAGATCACCAATGTATTATTCAGTTCATTTCACTTAACCCAGTTGCGAGTGACACTAATGTCCTGTAGTCTTTGACGTACCATCTCCTGTTGGAGGTCCTCCTGACATTGAATAATTTATGCTGCTAGACTGCACCGAAACAATTGATCCTGAAATTTCTCAATAGAGTCCTATCTGGAATTTCTGTGCACTGAATATGAACATGCCGTCTACAGCTGTGGCCAAACAGGTTCATCACTTATTTTAGAATTGAGACAAGAAAAACAAAACAAAAAAACGGGGGAGAAGAAAAGACCTGTGAAATGCTTTGTAACAAAGAAAGGGTGCAGAAGGAACATTTCGTGTGGCTGAAGATGAATCTATTGAGTATGGAATTAGTTATGATGCCACAGGCATTGACCCTTTGCGGTCCATTGTCGGACCAGGTTCGACATTGCAATTATTCCTATCAGGTCCATTGTCGGACCCTGTCCGACATCATTATAGAAACGTAAAAAACGGGTTTCTAGTCGTTTTTTCTCCGGAAAAAGCAGAGAAAACCATTCAATGGCTGAGTGGGAGCAACAGGAGCCGAGACAAGTCGAAAAAAATAAATAAATAAAAAAAGGCGTATCTCATGAATAGTCATACATGGCCCTGGCATCAGATAACGGGGCGGTCATAAGTAAACAAGCTGGCTGATAGTGCGTCAGCGCACAGAGAACACGGACATTTGCAGAGCTTTTTTGAGATGTTATAGTAATAAAATAATGACTTGGATCGCATTATTGAGGAGTTTGGTGATAAAACGAGTGATCAGGAGATGATTGATTGGTATGTACGACTATTATTAAACAGCGCGTCTAAAATTAACTGCGCGTGTGAAAATAAATTGGACCTGACACGCACTTAATAAATGGACTGCAAAGGGTTGATTCTCACATCTGAAGTTAGTAAGCTTCTGAGGGTACAGTAACTATTGAGCAATGTTTTTAAGTGCAGTGTTTCAACACAATGCTTCAGGTCTGTTTCAGGACTTTCTGTTTAAGCAGGCCCACCCAAATCTCAGCCATGGAGACAAATTCGGTCAACAATTCAATTGAGCTGGAAGGGTGGTAATCCTATTTATTTTTATTTCCTGTCAAAAGAATGGCAATATCTTTGTTTTATGTGTCAGTGTCTTCAATCTGCAGGACAATACAGTGGTTTCAAGCGAGCGCCATCAAATGAAAAATTCAGACATTATTGGGTAGATTTTATTTTATTCAACCTTTGTTTTAACAGGAAGCCACACTTTGCAGCAGTCTTAATTTTAAACAGTAAAAGTGTGGAACTCAATATAAATAAATGATTCTGCTCTGCATTGGACTAATGCCCTGTCCACATGACCTAAATAATGCACGATCAAAATGCATTGAAACCATGCGATTGCCATGCATTGCATTCACAGTCTTGGTTTCCACATGTTTTAGGTGTGTGAAAAGGGGAAAATAAAATAGTAAACCTCACATACTGGGTCCAGCAAGCCGACAGCATAGAGGATGTCAAATTCATATTCCAGACTGCATCAAAAGAACTGCCTTCAATCATTGTCCCTTGCAGTGCATTTTAATTGTGTGAGAGTTTCTGAAGATTAGCTGTATTTGCAGATGAACAGAAATCCAATGAAAATCATCTGAAACTTCAGTGGAAGATGAGTTACGCTTACTGGCTGCCATGATCCAATTTCTGAGACATTTACAAACTTTAAAGCCTCATTAAAAGGAGAACATAAAAATAAAGACAGATCTTCTCAGCAAGTACTTCATAAATAAATTTATCCACATCTCGCTGCTAGGTAATGTACATGTAAAACTGTGGGTACTTCACAGAAAGTGCAGCAACTGGACCCAGAGGATTACTGGCTGTTTACACACTGCTGGTAAACACAGAGCCCAAAGACCAGCATGCTGCCTGCTGCACCAAAAGAGATGGGCTCCATCAATGGAGCAGAATAACAGATTTGGGCAACCATATAGGTCTTGAGAATGAAGAAAAAATAGACCACCATAATTAAGTCTGCAAATCTCTATAAATGGTGTGCAGGGTTTTGGCCTTCTAAAGGCATTGAAAGTTTCAGTTTTTAACAGAAAGCTGCTCCTGTTTCTGCACACCACATTTTACTATGTGATTAAAGTTAATGTATTGGCTTTAAAGGCTGTCATAAAAAAAAGCTTTTACAGTGATTGAAATCAAAATCACAGATTTAAAATAGCAATATCAAGATAATTTTGAAACCTTTGTCTGATGGTGAAAGTGACATTACATTCATTTGACATGGAAATCAAAAGACAAACAGTACAGCATGCCATCTTTCATTCTGTATTCAGCACACTGTAAACTGATCTGATCTTACAAATCAATTGCTGTTTAGCGATTCTTACATTGCAGGGAATCTTTTGCAAGTCTTGTGGAAATTTCTACCACTAATACCTCAATTTTGCAAGAAACAAACAATTTGCAAAGGTTTAAAACGCAAGCAACAAAACATTTGGTTTAATTCACTGTTAAGATGACAGCGGATTCTATTTTGGATTTTACTTGGAAGACTGTTATCTTCTCGTACACTTGATGCACCCCTCAGTAATCTCTTAATTATCATGTTTCTTATTATTTCTTAGTTACAGGTCATTCAGCAAGGGAGCAGTCAAAGACTGAACCAGTCAATGAAGCCATGGCCATGTAGGACAAAAAAATATAAGTATATATGCAGCATAGAAGATATCATGTATTAATAATAACCCAATGCCCGTTGAATGAGGAATGAACCCTGATTTTCTTTCATTCACTATTTAAATATTTAGTCTTCAATAAAATAGCAAGCAGAAATTTCCCAGCAAGCAGAATTTTCCCAGTTCTTTTGTTGACAGTTAACCCTGCAGATGTCATTATAAAGCTGCTATTGGACTGTGTATCACCCGTTATAAATAGTCCTGAATAATCAATTGAGATATCTGGTACATCTGCAGTGAAAACCTCCTGCAGTAGTCAGTTTTTCAATCCCACTGCATCATTTTATGAACTCCATGAAAGTAACGTCGACATAGTCTTTCTGAACCTGGTCCAATTGCAGTTTCCATTGTAAAATAAAAAGGGTGTGAGAGAAGAAAGAACCATGGAAGCCAATGCAATTGCATGAGATATGTCACTTCTGTGGGGAGGCTCTGGTTTTGAATGTACCCATTGTTTTCAAGCGCAACCTTAGTTGTGTTGATTCTGTGTTTACTCGCCTCCAGAGACCAAGGGCTTGTGGATGCTCGCTGCTTATTTACATAAACATTATGCTGAAATCATTCTCCTATTTTTGCACTCAGTGGTTCAAATGGAGCTAATAGAGAATAATTCAGGCAGAGATATTTGCTCTTGTAATGACAGGTTGCTGCCCATCATAGATCTACTACCAGTGATAGGTGTACACTATCGCTGGGGTAGTTTTATACAATACCTTAATTATCTCACAGATAATGATCAGTTACAGCAACTACAGGAAGACAGATGTTCATTAAAGAGCCTATCAGATTCACGCAATTACACATGCTTAGACAAATGAGGCTCAGTAGATCTTACAAAAAATCAGGACAGCTGGGATCAAGCACATTCGAGTCGCCTTCTTCAGGTATTTACATGATCAAAGGGTCAGCAAAGAAGCGCGGAACTCTGTGTGCACATTGTCACATGATACAGACACCAGTAGGAAGCAATATGTCAATGAAGGAAGAGATGAAACATATCAGTTTGCTAGAATGGACATACAACAGAGAAGAAAGTGGGTGACATTATAAAAGTCCCTTACAACTCCATGAAAGACTCTGATTGGCCAGGGTTACTGGCTCATCAGTACAGCGAGACAGGTCCCACACTGATGCCATTTAAACATGAGAAGATATGCTACCTTATTGATTTAGCTGTCTTTGTCCATAGCAGAAACCTGCTAGTTGCTAGTTAGTTACACAAAGTTGTTGATCTGATCTTCAGATTGACTTGTATCCTTAATAAAGTGCTCAGAATCAAGCGATGTGGGAATTTAGCAAGTGGGTGAAGGGAGCCGTTTCAAACTGGATCCATACCAAAACACACTTGAAAGTATCTCTCAGATGATTTTTATAGAGCTAGAATTGTGATGTTTATGTACACTGCAGCTGAATAAACACATAATGTGCATTAATTTGCTCCATTTTAGCAGTAAACAGTGATGGCTTATTCTAAACCATCTGCTTTGGGATGCTACAGAATCTATATTCTTTCACAAACTAAAGCCACACTTGCTTATATTGTCTTCACATTTGTATATTCTCTCTCTCTATCTATCTATTGTACAATGATACCCAGGAAGAAAGAAAGACTAACTTCAGTTAACTTATTTTATAGAATTTTTTGTCAGAGGTCTTTTAAAAAATGAACTGCCATGATTTTGGCATCCTAAACCTGGTACCAAACTTCAAACACGACAGCATATCTATGTGTGATACAGGCTACATAGCTGACCTGTTCTGTTAGAAGCTTGCTGCAGTCGAACCTAAAATAACCGATTGCAAACTCTTTGAAGGATTCCAGATATATGTAAAAGCAAATAGTTAATAAAAACCCTAGAATGGCAGCTTTAAAACAGTCATGAATATACCAGAGTGTCTGGGGACATAAATGCAGGCAAAATATACAACTTCCTTTACATAAAGAATTATTTTGTTCCTTGGCTCCAAGATTTCACTAGCAAATGATTAATAGGCTTGATTTTGTAATGACTGCCTCATAAAATCAAAATGCAAGAGCTGTAGAATACATTTAATTGAATTCTCATTTTAAAGCAGTAGAAACGAGGCAAGCAGGTGCTGCCACTGCTCATGTCACTGGTTTCTCAGTGGGGCAGCAGGGTGATGCTGGCTGGATTTGTTAAAGGCATGACCTGCCTCTTCAGGTGCTGGTGCTTACAGAGGCTTCCTTGACAGTTGAGTAATTACCCCTAATGATCCACTAAGGAAGCGCGGCAGGTTTCTTGCTGAGCTCGGCTCCTGGAACTCTGCAGAGAATTGGGAGCAATCCCTTTCCCTGTCCACATCCACCTCCGTGCTCCGACGCAGGCAGCTCCTTAAGACTGAACTAATTACCTTAGCAGACCCAAATAGCAATTACCAACATGGAGCGAATTATTCACAATCTGTACCTCAAATTACTATTGAACTAAAAGGGAGCTGAGAGGGATTTGGGGAACCTTCATTTATCAAGTTATATGTCCAGGAGGCATTGCCATCATTCTGAAACTTTTGAAAGCACTTGAGTAAGATTATCAAGATTAAACAAAAAAAAAAAAAAAAAACGTTTCATTTGACTGCTCACAGAATGATGGGGGTTGAGACTTAAGGCTGGATTGGTTTGTTTTTAGCATCCAAGAAAAGTTTATTTACTTGGTATAACCAAAACAATACTATACAATGATGGGCAAGCTATTGTTATCCCTTAGTATAGATGTTATACTCTAATTTTACTGTCTGTACATTAGTCTAAACATCCAATTGTAAACACCACTGTTATCCAAACAGACCCCTGGTAGTCTGCCAGGTTGTGTGCAATGATCTTCTGCCACAGAGCCAATCCACCAAGGAGATGATGAAGTTGAGCCCAAACCAAGCTTGCCTCCATTTAGACACTAAAGCAAGTAATGCACTGTCAGTAGAAAAAATGAATTGGTAGAAATCTGTAGAAAGAAATATGAAAGGAAAGGTTTCAAGGGCACTTCATTGTTTTCTGAGCCACTGTGTGTTGTTCTTGTACTCTCTGGAAATGTATTTTTACAAAAGGAAACACTATATTGCTGTTTATGAACTGGATATTTCAAAAGGATGCTACCATGAAGACAGATTTCTGAAGGACTTCTTTTATTGAAAAAAGAAATAAATACATTTCAGTTGCATGCATGTGCTCAGTGGTTATTACTTGTACGCCTCATTCTTATTAAAAAATATATATATATTTTTATGATTCATCACTTCTGGTTGTTTTTTACATGACTGCTCACAAAGATGGTCTGTCGAAGTATGAAATGAAAATGTAAAATGAAAAACAAGTTCCGGTAGGACATTTAATCAAGTTCTTATTTTACTTGTGTCTTGGACGTTAGTTTATAAGCTTCATCTTTACAAGTAATTTAATAGCATATTAGCCCTCATTGTATTGCCTGTAATTGGATGCTGTGAGCGAGACTTTATGGGCCTTGGCTAAATGCTCTGTGAAGAAGTTATCCTGCAAAAACAGGTAGACAATGGTAACCTAGCAACAAGCAGCTTAAGAAAGACGAGAGCTCTTAACCTAATCATTTCCTGTTTATTTGCTCTCAAGTAAGCAGATTGAGGTTGTATTTAATGGTGTGTAGGAGTCCATTGCTGTACAGAATGTAAGATGTTGTATTTAACCAGTCCTGCAGTTTAATAAATCCATGTATGTGGAAGACTATTTTTACAATAGGTCTATATGGAGATAAGGATAAGCCATGGAAGACTGTTGATCAGATAATGAATGAAGATTAAGGTGTAGTATTTAACCACCAACATGTTTTTAATCATCTTCCACCAACAACACACATTCCCACCATCATCAGTTCTTTCCTGGGGAATTCTCTTTTGTTTTCATTTAAAGATAACACTATGAGATTTTGGGGGTTTACTTTGCACAGACAGACAGGCTTGTTCAATACGCCAAAAATATTTACTGTTCAATTTCAGCAGATGCTGGTTATTTGGGACCTTAAATTGGGTTCCGTCCCTGTAGATTTCATATGAAGTCTGTCTGAGATAATTGGCTTCCTATTGGATTAAAACAGAAAGCCATGCTGAGAGAAGGAATTGTTTGGAATGTGTCACCATCTGCAGCTCCTTTTTTTTTTTTTTTTTTTTTTTTTTTTTAGCTATGGCAGAGTTCATTACACTGCAGGTAGTTATAATAGGTTGGCATTCAGCCACTTACAACAGATCTGTTTGATTGCCAAAGTTAAAACAATGTAAATGAGGAGGCTGTGAGGAGGCTGTGTGGTCCAGTGGTTAAAGAAAAGGGCTTGTAACCCGAAGGTCCCCAGTTCAAATCTCACCTCAGCCACTGACTCATTGTGTGACCCTGAGCAAGTCACTTAACCTCCTTGTGCTCCGTCTTTCGGGTGAGATGCACTTGTAAGTGACTCTGCAGCTGATGCATAGTTCCCACATCCTAGTCTCTGTAAGTCGCCTTGGGTAAAGGCATCTGCTAAATAAACAAATAATAATAATAATCAGGAATGTACTTTATATGCTGTAGACAGTGTAAGGGGGCGGGGGGTTCTTCCTGGTATTTTACCATTGCAATTGTTTTATTCCTCTCAGAATAACCAGCCTTTGGAAAATCGGGACCCCTGCTATGTAATGACTCATTGCCTTTAACTGTCTCCGGGGTAAAGGTACACAACCCAACAATGGAGACTTAAGAATAAAATGTAGACCTTGCACTAAATCTAGGCCAATGTAACCCCCTAAAATAACTATTTAAGAATTTAAGGATTCATAAATAATTTGTCAATGCATTAATATGTTTTCTAACTTGCCTTCCTGATGTAGCTCTATGCAAAGTGTTAATGAAGTATGTCTATATTATGAGGGGTGGTGTAGGAGTTGTGGGGATTGTGGTCCACGGTATAAACAACCAGCCCAGTAAAAGAGTACAGAACATTACACAACTTCCACTGTGCTGCTTGACCCCGCGAGACTGCCTGAATCCCTGTGTGTATTGATGGAAAAAACAGCAAAGCAATTATACAGCATTTGCATTTAAACAGTAGCACCTGAGGCACGTAAATCCAATACTAGAAAGACTTAGCCACCCACACATTTCTTTAAAACGTTTTTAGCAGAAATGAAATATTTTCTGAATATATATATATATATATATATATATATATATATATATATATATATATATATATATATAATGCTATTTTGAGTATGATAATAACTGCAATACCACTCGTGTTGCTTGATTTTCTATATTCTATCAATCATCTAATGAAGAGAATAAGAACCATGTCATAAATATTTATTTTCCATAACAAACCAAATTAAATGTACATAAAACATCATGCAGAGGTAAGATTCCTAGATAATATTAAGCTTAAACCAGGCTTGAAGGAAGCCAGGACCTATTCTGCAGAAGCAGAGTCAGTCTGGGACCCCAGATACAGCCTGCATCACCTTCAAGGCAGATCATTCCCTCTATGCAGTATAACAATTATGTAAAACTTAGTTTTAGGTGCTACTGAAAGACATTTGCATCCTGTGCCATTCTGGAAGAATGCGTGCTTCTTTGACAATAACGGTTGTAGCTGTATCTGACAGATGAGAGCTTACAGCTGGCACGGTCCTTGCTTCGCCAGCCTTTGGAATGGCCCATGTTGTGCCAGGAGGCAGTAAAGTCAGGGCCTCTTACCTCAGTGTCTCCCATCAGTCCAACAGGATTAAACGCTTGGGTTTTGTTTGCGAGAAGGCTGATTATCTCAAATTTAGGAGACTGCCACGCATTTCACAGCAAGGCACCTTTTTTTTATTTATTTAATTTTTTTAAATTGCTACTGTCAACTAATAAACAAATGTGAGTGTGAAAGCCGAGCTGCATACGGTATGTCACAAAACATTCCAGCTCTTCCACGTGGAGAGTCAGAACAGCCCCAGTTCTGCAAGCCAGTGTCCCGACTCAAACCCCAGGAACACTGGACCCTTGGGACACATGCTAGAAGGCTTGAAATGTTTGGATTGATTTGTTAACCCTTTATAGAACAGGGGCCTGTTTTTTTCTCAATGTGGGCAAATTGCTCAAAGTTCTATC
Source organism: Huso huso (assembly GCA_036884735.1). Lineage (NCBI taxonomy): Eukaryota > Metazoa > Chordata > Actinopteri > Acipenseriformes > Acipenseridae > Huso > Huso huso. The sequence goes on from JAHFZB010000066.1 coordinate 340,413, forward strand.
TCTTTAGATTGCGATCATACCATAGGGACAGTAACTACGTTCATTACAGAAATCCGTTTGAATGAATTAAGATGTAATAGACAGGGGAGAAGGTCAGGATTATCATCTTCCTTTGCTTGTTAGAGAGAGTAGTTACGTGGGAGTACGGTGTCTCTGTTCCTAAACTAAGACTGATGTTAGGCGTTTTAAAAAAGTGAGTTACAGGCTGCCATTGCCTATTAAAGTGACCGAGGCTTACACAGTGTCTATTATTGAGGCATTTGAAAGACATTTTCAGTGGCCATTTCTGGTGCAAGTCTATTCATTGCCTCTAGGTTTCTCCGATGAAAGCTACATCAATCAAGGCAGCACAGAAACACACTGACCTCTCCAGGACAAACCCAAAGCAACATCACACTTGACATGGCTTTTATGGTGCTGGATTTCTCAGTGTCCTTGGAGCAATTGATTACACACGAGGCAATCAAAGCTCTCTCACCACCTGTGTCTGCTCCCTGCCACAGGGGCCACTTGAATCCGTTCCAAAGGCAGGTCATTTATAATGCTTCAGGCAACCAAAGCTGCAATTTATGATTGGCCCACTTGAATCTGCATAATCTATTTGAAAGTCAGTAGCAGAATGATGGGTGTTTTGATTGGTTTGTGGAATAAATGTTAAATAAACATTTCTTACACCTAAAAGTAACATACTGTTCTGTGTTGGTGTCTGTGTACTTGTTATAATCAATGCTAGGCAATTAGGGATATGAAGAAAATGAAGATTTCCATATTCCTTAGCATTCCTGTGTGCAAACGCGAATTCAATTACACACACTGACCACAATGTCATTTACATCAAGCACCAAAAGAACCACAGACATATCAATCAAACATGGCTTAGCCATCCAATCGGTTAGTTTAAGGACTTGTGAAAAGTTAGTTAGCACTCCAAAGACGGAGTTAGGCTTTTGTTTGGTATATGTATCTGTGTAAATAAAAGTGCTAAATTTGCAGTTCTGGTGTCTGGATCACGTATTTTATTATTATTATTATTTATTTATTAGCAGACGCCCTTATCCAGGGCGACTTACAATCGTAAGCAAATACATTTCAAGTGTTACAATACAAGTAATACAATAAGAGCAAGAAATACAATAACTTTTGTTCAAGTGTGACAAACCACAATTCAATAATACAGCAGATAATAGTGATAGTTACATCAGGATATGATTAAATACAAAATACTACAGGTTAAACACTTGGCAGATTACAGTATTCTGAAGTACAGGATTAAATGCAGTAAAATAGGGGGCAGATAAGAGCAAAATAAAGCACATTTAAATGAAGGGTGATAGTGTCCCAGGATACAAACAGAGGAGTTCTACAGGTGCTGTTTGAAGAGGTGAGTCTTAAGGAGGCGCCGGAATGTAGTCAGGGACTGGGCAGTCCTGACATCTGTAGGAAGGTCATTCCACCACTGCGGAGCAAGGGTGGAGAAGGAGCGGGCTCTGGAGGCAGGGGAGCGTAGCGGAGGTAGAGCCAGTCTTCTAGTGCAGGCGGAGCGGAGAGGTCGAGTGGGGGTGTAGGGAGAGATGATGGTCTGGAGGTAGCTGGGTGCAGTCTGGTCAAGGCATCTGTAGGCTAGTACAAGAGTCTTGAACTGGATGCGAGCGGTGATCGGGAGCCAGTGGAGCAAGCGGAGTAGTGGAGTAGCGTGGGCATGGCGAGGCAGAGAGAACACCAGGCGGGCAGCAGAGTTCTGGATGAGCTGGAGCGGACGGGTGGCAGACCTGGGAGGCCAGCCAGGAGGGAGTTGCAGTAGTCTAGGCGGGAGAGTACCAGGGCCTGGACCAGGAGCTGGGTAGCGTAGTTGGTGAGGAAGGGTCGGATTCTTGGATGTTGCTCAGGAAGAATCGGCAAGTGCGTGCCAGAGTGGAGATGTGCTGGGAATAAGAGAGGCAGGGGTCCAGGGTGACTCCAAGGTTCTTAGCGGAGGAAGAGGGAGAGTGTGGTAGATTCCAGAGGAACAGAGATAGAGAGATCAGAGGAGAGGGAGGAGGAGGAAAAGAAAAGGAGGTCAGATTTAGAGAGGTTGAGTTTGAGGTGATGCGAGTGCATCCAGGAGGAAATAGCAGACAGACAGGTAGAGATACGGGAGGAGATGGTGGAGTCAGAGGTGGGGAAGGAGAGGAAAATCTGAGCATCATCAGCATAGAAATGGTATGAGAAACCATAGGATGCGATGAGGGGCCCAGGAGCGGGTGTAGAGAGAGAACAGGAGAGGACCCAAGACTGACCCTTGGGGACTCCAGTTAAAGAGGGTGAGGTGTGGAGGTTGCTCACGCCAGGTTACCTGGTAAGTGCGGTTGGAGAGGTAGGAGGAGAACCAGGCCAGAGCATTGCCAGAGATCCCCAGGTCAGCAAGAGATGATAGTAGAATAGAGTGATCAAAAAGTGTCAAAGGCAGCAGAGAGGTCGAGGAGAATTAGGACAGAGAGAGAGAGGCAGCTCGGGCACACTTAAGTGAGTTGGTGACAGACAGGAGGGCGGTTTCAGTGGAGTGAGCAGAGCGGAAGCCAGATTGGAGAGGGTCAAGCAGAGAGTGGTTGGACAGGAAAGCAGAGAGCTGGCGTTGTACAGTCCGCTCGAGGGTTTTGGAGAGGAAGGGTAGGAGGGAGACAGGACGGTAGCTCTGGAGGGAGGTGGGGTCGAGGGTAGGTTTTTGAGGAGGGAGTGATAGAGGCTTTTTTTTTTGAAGGCAGAGGGAAAGATACCAGAAAGTAGAGAGGTGTTGAGGAGGGAGGAGATGAAGGGGAGTAGAGCAGGAGCAGCAGCTTGAAAGAGGTGAGTGGGTCCAAGGTACACGTGGTGGGTTTGTGACCCTGGAGCAGGGAGGAGAGGTCAGAGTCTGAGAGGGGCAAGAAGGTGGAGAAGGAGGGCGAGTTAGTAGGGGATGTAGTGGGTGTAGGGGTTGGAGCAGAAGGGGGTGCGGGGGAGGGAGAGGTGTTAAAGAGTTTGCGGATATCTGAGATTTTAGAAGAGAAGAAGGAGGCAAAGTCATCAGGGGAGATAGAGGAGGGGGAGGGTTTAGGAGGGAGGAGAAGGTAGAGAATAGTTTACGTGGGTTTTAGGAGCAAAAACCAGCTGTGCCAGGTGGGGGGGGGCATTGCCAACAATTGTCTACCAAGCCAAGACATCTCTTGTCATACATTTTAAGATCAATGTAATAGCGTGGAAAAAGAAAAAGACTGGACAAAGAAGAAACTGTAAATAAGTCTAGTATTAATCACACAGCTCTGTCATGCTTCGACGGCTTTAAGATGGTAATACTGCGGGCCTTTACCATTTCCATAGAGGACATGCTGAAGATCATATTTAATCTGAGGATATAAAGAGGTGAAGGGAGGCTTTAATGCTTGCTCACATTGTATGAAAGAGCACTGTACCTCCACATTGTTTTATCACAGAACAGATTCACATTTCATCCACAGGTGTGTGCAGTGAAGGAGAGAAAGGCATGGAATTAGCCGTGGTGTGTCATAATAACAGCTGCAGCCAGAGAAAAAACAGCACGCACACACAGAGCCACTTCAAAAACAGCACGCACACACAGAGCCACTTCAAAAACAGCACGCACACACAGAGCCACTTCAAAAACAGCACGCACACAGCCACTTAACACTAAAGGGATGCTTTGCTTGTGCATGGCCTGCCAGCAGTAATTTTACCAGACATTTATCATCCAGTTCTGCAACGTGATTTTCATTTAGCACAAACAGATGTAAAGTGATCAATACTTTCCATGTGGGCCCTAGCATAAATCATACTTTATGTACAACTAGTTAGAGATTTCAAAAACAAATCTAGGAATCAAAGGTCTTCACCCAATGCAGTTTGGGTGACTTATCTCCTTTTTATCTGTGTGCTAGGGAGCCAGCCAAACAATTTGGATTCATATGTTGTTTTTTTCTGACTTTATGTGAACGAAAAGCAAAGTTTGTTTTCTCATTGGAAATAGGTAAATTTCAAAATCACTGTCCTGGGCAAAAGCAAAGTTTGTGGGAATAATAGCCATTTTCTATACTTTTGAGGCATAACAATTAGGAAATAACACTTACTACCCAAAAAAAAAAAAAAAAAAATTGTTACACGGTGTAATTTGCTGCACACTTGCCATTTTCCATTGTATTGTGAGACAGTTCTGTCCCTGTGGTGCATTTGGATGAATCTACACAACAGAACAGCAGCCAAACAGGGAGGACTACATTAATATATCAAGATGTAAAAAAAAAAAAAGAAAGTTGCTTTGGGATTACTGTCAACATTGATTGCCTTTTAAATAGAAAAGAAAACATGATACTTACCTTCAATATATATCTATATCATTGTGACAAAGCCGGGGTGAGCTTGTCACATGCAGGACCGTCTTCACTTGTCTTTGTGTGAAAGGAACAGTACCGGCACTCCACACAAGTACAGGTAGGTTTTCAACAGGGCAGGTCACTATGTTTATAGTGCTTTAGTGCTAACTAATTTGTTGCAGATCTAAGCTATACCGGACAGCTAAGATGTTTCCCGGTCAAAATAAAACCCCAACATTTATTGTTTCGAAGTGGATCACAAACGCTGTACCTTTCCTCTCTGGTTCCAGCTCCCTGGAAGTCTCTCCTAACGGAGCGCTGAGCTCTCCTTTTCTAGGATGTGGCTGCTCCCAATTATCACCAATTGTTCAATTAAGGAGCAGCCACATTCTCAAATTTTTTTGACAGGGATAGGAATTAACCCCATCCCTGCCAACCATCACCAAAACACACAAAAACACCACAGTGTATTTACAGGCAGAGCTCTCACTCTGCCACAATCAACTGAATGTACTTTCTATATTTAAATATGGAAATAATAATAATAATAATAATAATAATAATAATAATAATAATAATAATAATACAAATGAAAAAACAGGTCTGGTAGTCTTCCTATATTCATTCTGTCTGATTTATAATTAAAAATAAATGATGCATCAACTTTAAAAAAAAACATGGGTTTGCTAGATAATTTTACATACTAATGAGATTGAAATTGAACGAACACTTCAAAATCCATAATATAACGCTGCAAGGTATGCTCCTGTTCCTGAAATATGAATTGAATTTATATCTTGAAGTGATCGTTTACTTGTTGCTGTTTTACAGAGAATGAATGTGGCAAGCATGTCTAATAAATCTGTTTTAAAGGTTCAAAACAACATGAGACACAAAGAGCTTCCCCAGTACAACCTTTTCTTCAGCTGCATGAGAAGTAATGCACTGTTAGGAGTAGGATAGAAGGCACTCCCTAATAAGCAGACCTTGTTTTTTATGTTAAAGACTTTAAGAGAAGTGAAAGCTTTATTATTTTAGTATTGAAAATGAATTCATCTGTTTGTTTGGACATAAAACATTTCCATACCACTCACATCCATGCACCCCGATCCATTAAGAAGGCAATCCATGCTTTCATCACAATTATACACATTCTTATAGCTGTAGATTTTTTAAACAAACCACTTGATATATGTTTATGCAATTGACTCACACTGAACAGGATTCTCACACTTCAAATACCCATTAGCACATGGAAAAAAAGCTACCAAACCAGCAAGAAACAACTTCCACATTTGACTTAGGGACTTGCAAGTAGTAATATTTGTTTGTTTGTTTAAAAACTCTTAGTGCTTTTTCCCATTATTTTAGAATACAGTTTGGAGAAGAAAAACAAGCTTTGTGAACATGACCCAATGTGAATAAATTTCTAAACGTGTGTTCATTGATTTCTGTTTTCACACACAGGAGTGCTGGATTTATCATAAGATACGTGAACATGTTTTAGCACACGTATTGGAAATGAGGCGTTTTGTTAAGCCTTTCAGCCGTGGATTTGAGTCTCGTCAGGTTAACATGCACTATGTTCTGTGTTGCTCCTGATAGAGTTTAAACAAAACTATTCCCTAAGATACTAAGCTATTATGGATACAATTAAAATGCAGCCTCAAACATCTGGCCTTACTTAGCCCCAAGGAAATCAAGCCAACCTGTTTAAACACTCGAGTGATCCCTGCTTCCAATGCATTTCAAGGCATTTCTTTGATACATGAGTAAATTATATGACTGTGGCTTTTGCATCATGACTTGTTTTATTTGTATTATTCTCCTGCAAATCAGTAAGGCTGAGCTCAATCCTGATTGCATAACCTTTCCAAATTGAAGAGCATGTGTATTATCTGTATTCAGATGAGATTGTTTTTGGTGTCCTTTCTGACTGTATTAATCTGTCTTTTTACATTCCCTGACAGACACAGCTGTGAAGTGTTCGTATATCTACAAGACTGCAGAGGCCAATTGCAATATTTGTGATGACAAAGGACTTGGTTGTCAAGAAACGTGTGCATGCAAGACTTTTTTTTCAGTCAGTCTAGAAATGAATAAATGTATGTGAATATCTGGGAAGTTAGTAATTTGATTCATACATTGGTGTTGCTGCAGCTCCAAAGGTCACCCGTCCTTAAGTCTATCAGTCACAATCTATTGCTATTGCTGCCCTCTTAAGGAATATTTTATGCCATCTACATTTTCAGAATATTAATTGGAGAAAGATTAAAAGGGTGTTTTGTGAATAAGGCCAAATGCATCTTCTAGGAAAGAGTAAAGCTGCTTTTGGTTCTGAACTGCATTCCATTCTATTAACATCACTCTTCATTGATACCTGATCATTCAAGGGCAAGGTGCTCTTTGATTTAGTGTTTTCATTTTGAACAAGATTCTGTTGTTGGTTTCTGAGCTAGCAAAGGAATTCTTTTCAACCCATTTATTTCTTAATGTCATTTATTTTTTTTTTGTCTTATTTGAATACTGAGCAGCTGCAGTAAAGAAGAAGATATTCCTCGGGGGATAAGCCACAGTTCATGTTTGCAATTTTCCATTTTCTAATAATATAGATAAGGTAAGAAATAAATACATAAAAAAGTAAATGGTGCAATAATCCCTAAGATATTAATGGTTGCATTGTTTTTCCTGTGTCTTTCCTTATAACTGCATGTACTTATGTACTGTATGTAGTACCAATGTAGTATGTAATATACAGGAATAGACTTGATGAGGGCCTTTGGATAAAGGGCAAAGTATAAAGCTGACTCATACCGAACACAGTGGCTGTAAGATAGTGCATTTCATTCATACTTGAAACTCCGAGCAGGCACTTCTGGTCACTAACAAGGTATCAGGGGAGCAGTGCAAATCCACAGCATCTCTAGCAGCTGCAAGCGGTGGGCTGTGCGCCTCTTCAGATATAGCAGCTTTGTAACTGCCTGCAGGGGTGTTGGGCTCTGCTATTCACCCAAGGTAACAGCTCACATGAGTTACTGGCACATGCATCTGCTTAAAAAGTCTTAAAAAGTCAAGTCAAGCTGAATTCTCAAGAAAAGATCACCCTGTCCCTGAGGGGGAATGGAGAATTCGAAGGAGGCATTGATAAGAAAGGCAAGAGACTGGAGACATATGGCACTCACAGATAACAGCATGGAGAAGGACTAACACCAACTGATTTAAACTCAGCCAATCAGTCCCCTACAGTGCTGGTCTGCTGTCACTGAGAGGCTGTTAATCCTGTTTGCTGTTTTAAACTCTGCAGTAGCAAAGAGCATGTTTCCTGAATTAGTGAAACTTTTTAAATATAACTTAATCTCTTAGTCGCAGGTGTAAAGATGGGTCACCGTATGCAGAACGGCACCACATGCAGGGTTTAATTCTGAGGTTCTACTTTAAAAGCTCACTAAATACAGTTTTGTAGAATAGAAAATCATCAAATAAAATGCAACTTTTTGTCCGGGCCCAATTTACTGTAGTATCCCATGGTTGTAGTAAAGCATACCAATACTGTCCCCCCGGATAAGAGCCTGGATAATACTGTCCCCCCGGATAAGAGCCTGGATAATACTGTCCCCAGATAAGAGCCTGGATAAAGACCCTGGATAAGAGCCTGGATAATACTGTCCCCCCGGATAAGAGCCTGGATAATACTGTCCCCCCGGATAAGAGCCTGGATAATACTGTACCCCCGGATAAGAGCCTGGATAATACTGTACCCCCGGATAAGAGCCTGGCAAGTCCCCTGGATAAGCCTGGATAATACACCCTGGGAAGAGCCTGGACTGTCAATAGCCTGGATAATACTGTGGGCAAGAGCCTGGCTGCAGAAAGGATGGGTTTAGCTGGATTTCTGTCACTGGGGACCTTATCTCAGCTTGTGCTCCAAAAGCCACATTTTACTCTTCATCATTGCAGATAGAAACATGGAAGGGCACAGAGGGGTTGCATTCTGCAAGTTTTTTTGTTGCTTTTTGACAGGGTAGAAATGAATTGCACTGTCCAGGATGATACTACTGACTGGGGCTGATGGATTCCCAATTTAAACTCAGAAGGATTTTAAATAGCTTTGAACTTATTCTCAGATCTCAGTCAGTGACAGCTTGAGCACAGTCAAAAAAAATAAACTAGTAGTAGGAGCCAAATAAAATACTTCATGTAACTTATGGACATTAGTCTTATTTGCTTCATTAAGTATTAAGCAGAATCCAATTTAGGTAACAATTTATTTTAAGCATAGTTATCTAACGTGCAATTATGGCTCAATTTCTTGTAGTAATCTTATTTAATGGAATCAGAAATGTAATTAAAGTTTGATGTATGCTTACTTAACATCCAGTAATGCTTAATTACCATTTACTTAGTTTACTGCTTGACCAAATGCCATAATGAAATGGATCTGAGGTTCCCTAATCAGTTGAGGGTAACATTTCCATTGCATTTAACTCACAATGCACTCACTGCCTCTGATCGTGTTGGACAGCAAAAGATTGAAGAATATGCACGTATTCCTCCAGCCAGTCACCTTGTAGACACGCCAAACAGGTTTCCGTGGTGAAAATAATGAGATATCTTATAACAGTTGTAAGTCGCCCTGGATAAGGGTGTCTGCTAAGAAATAAATAATAATAATGGTGACCCTACCAACAGTGTGATGGTGGCCATTTCTATTTTTCTGTCCAGCTTCCTAGATATGCCTCTATCAGACAACATCCCTGTGCTGAGCACATATAACAAGGCTCCAGTCTGTCAATCACTTTGGAAACACAGAGCACTCTGGATTTAGAACTGGTTAAGAATGAAATCCACTGGGGGCTGCAGTTTGTGTTGAAGAGACCATTTCTCAGGGCAGTGATATTTTATATCATATATATATATATATATATATATATATATATATATATATATATATATATATATATATATATATATATATATATATATATATATATATATATATATATATATATATATATATATGTGAGATATATATAATATATATAGAAAAAATATATATGTTTTGTTAATTGTTTAATTGTCTTTTGTTAATTGTTTTATTGATGTCATTAGTGGCTACTATGGAAAATTGAGCCAGGTGCAGGGTTTAAAAAGACAGCCATCCTGCCTTGAAGAGGGTAGAAGCCGGCTGCATTGGTGTGTGGGTACAGCTGTAATTAAAAGAAAAGGTATGAAGCCTTTTTTGTGTGTGCTATTCTGTTTGTTCTGTTTATTTTTTGTACAGGTAAACAGCTTAGCTGTCCTGTTTTAGTTTAGGTTCCTGTTTTGTTTTAGTTATTGCTCAAAAGAGAGCTAGGTGTTTGACATTAAAAAACATGCCGCTTTTAAAAATCCATTTCTGTGTGAATATATATATAAACAATATATATATACACAATTCCAGTTTATGTAGTGATGATGGTAACCTGGAAATGTCACAGCCATTATTAATTCATTATCCCTGGGTAAGCAATTCACATTCCCAGAGACGTGACAAAAACAGAACGATATAAACAAAACACAAGAGTAGAAAATTACCTGGTTCACGACTTTATTAAAGCCTGCTCCCTGGGCAAGATTACCGACAGACCTTCAGCAAACACAGAAAAACTATGGTTCAGAAATGAAGACCTTATCACTGTAAAGACTGACATCATTAGACTGGTGCATGAATATATTACAGCGGAAGCTAGCCATTCCCCTACAGTGCTGACCACATTCAAATTAGTAAGCCATCATCACTGAAGACGTTAATTACATTTGAACTTGTGCTACACAAAGTCCCACTTCAAACTGTGAAAACATTTTTGTTTGAAAATGTTGACACTCTGTGATTGTGAGTTAACAGTTTCTTTCTCTGGTGAGGTGTTGTACCATGAACACTTTCCGATATTTAAACAGGAAGTTCTTCATTCCAGACACTGTTTAATATCTGTATGTCTTTGTGATTGGAAAAAGCTTGTGCTGCTGCCAAAAGTTTTTCCCTAGAAGTAATTTGATTTTCCTTTTTATTTTTTACAAAAATAATAAGAATTAAAAAAGAATGTGAATAAAAACATATTTGAATATCCATGAAAACAGTTTGATGGGACACGGGGGAGGAGCGGAAACTGCTCAATGAATGTCAGCAGTCTTTAATGGGGCAGGTTGATGACTTCATTATAAAGGCTCCTCATATCATGTGGGCTGTCATGCTAATGACATCAAAAAGGTTAAGTAGGGCTTCTGTTTTTCGGGAAAAAGGAAGGAATGGGTTATAAAACAGTGCTGTGGACAATTGGACGAACACGGTGGAGTCTCTGAATTCTCAAGTTATGGGTCCTCATGGAAATGCCTGTTATTCAATCAATGGTCCTAGATTAGACAAAGGATACGGTCAATTACTTTACATTTATTAGTATAGATTAGCAAATTTATTGACCAAAAGCTATGCAATAGAGGCACATATAAAGGTCATTCTTTATAAGGCATGTTTATAATGCATTAAAGTTGACTGTAGTTTTATGAGTGAGTGTGAAGTGGTGTCTTGAGCATATTGTAACCGAGGAGCCTGTTGTAGGATTAGTCCATCCCCCTGGTATACAAATGTAAAGGTGCAAGGGGTTATGGGTGCTACATTTCATGGAAGTTTATCTGGCTTTTACCCTTGCTTGGACCATATGGGGCTTTTACACTAAATGATGTGTATTTGTTTGACATTGAAGACTATTGTCTAGTTTCACACAGCCTGATTTGTTCTAATCTTATATTACTTTACCTAAATTAACACTGAGTAGCCAAGATCAGTTCTAATCAGGGAAACTAGGACAAATACTGCACTGTGATGTAGGGTTTTTGAAGGCGTCGTGGTTTGCACCAGAGTAAATTAGCTATATAAAGGCTAGCCAACAGTCCTAGAAATTACTTGTGTAGCATTTATAGCAGATAAATGCAAAGCTCTGAATTACAACAAAAGTAACTTGGGAAGGGACTGCTGTAACTCAAATTGCCCAGTAATCTTATAAGAGACTTTTCTTGTGTCTGAATTCCGACTGAAGATATCAGAATAGCAACTGCATTTACTTTCCAAAGGGATCCAAAGAGGAGTCAAAATTGTAATTTAAAACCAAGGATCAGTTGCACACAGAGTCAGTCATCTTTGGTGAAAATGAATTTTCATTATTCCCATACCTATTGCTTGCTGCTGATACAAGTCATAGTGTCAAAAAAAAGGAGCTGTATTGATCGTTTTCAATGAATGAGTTTTAAAACAGGCAGGGGCCCTGTTTGGTACCATAGCTTTACTTTGTTATTTTTTTTATCTTCAAACTAGAAAATTCTATTTATTTAGTATACAGACCCCTTTCATACTGGAACTAGTATGCATAATAATTTAGATTTTATTCCAACAAGCTCCCATCTACACTGAACTCAGCCCTCCGTGCTAGATAAAGGGAAATGTCAAATGGCCTTTCATTAAAAAAAATTCTCTGTGTCACACTGTTGTATTTTCATAAATACCAGGCCTCCAAGCTTTTATCTTCATCAGAGAAGTTAGAAAGCGTAGTTACTGTATCATTAAAATGGCATGATATTCTACTAATTAAGAAAGATTCATGCATGAAGAGAAATGATGGAGGCATCAATCTGGGGCCAGGCTACCACTGGATTGTGTTTCCTGACATTTAGATTTTATTCATAATAAGATACTTTAGAAAGACATTTCACAGCCTCTTTAGTAAGATGGACTTAAAAAGAACATTTGTAAAGTTTAAGTGGCCATTAATTAATATGTAATTATGCATACAGAACAGAGTAGCTACAGCATTATTTAATCGAGTCCGGTTCAGAATCCAGACTTAGATAAACACAACCTGGTACTTTTCAACTATTCCAAAGATTGTATTTAAATAGCAATAACAACATGCTGCTCAGTATATTCCTGGAACCCATTGATAACTAAACTACACTTTTTTTGATTCCAACATTGAAAATGGACAACGACAGCCAGTATCTTATTTTATATTTCTAATTGATAAAAGATCGCTACCAAAGAATGTGGTTCATTATAAAAAAAATGATGGATTAGCTGGTGCAGTAAAATGAAAGATGACATCCATCTTCCACCAGCATTACCATCAATAATGATTTGTTGAAACCAATAATATTTGCTATGAACCATGTCTTGTAAAAATGTTAAAAAGAAAGCAAAAAACTGCAAGAAGAGCCCTGTAGGGATGTTAATTGAAGTAAAACATCTTTAATAGAAATTGAAGGGAATATGGAAAGACTCATTGTTAGTTACCAAAACCTGAATGCAATTAAAAAAAGGACACACTTTTAAAGTACAGTATATGGAATCCACGCTTAGAGTGAAATGCAAGCCATAGGTAATTAGAGGTTTTACTGTCTAAAAAATATATTTTATATATGTCTCTGTCATATAAGATACATCATTTTTAGATTAAAAAAATTAAAATAATTTTTGGAATCAGCCCACTGACTAGTAACAAACACTGTGCTAGTGGCTTGAGTCAATTTTTGAGCACCCCCAGTGGACAAAACACACAGTAAAACTGCAGAAATATACTGTAAAAAGTGGACAATTATCATTCCGAACCAATGTAGATGTTTTTTAGTGCACACCTGGGGCACACAAGCAATGTCTCTAGTCTTGGGCACACCACAGGACCACACTGGCTTTGGGGAATGACGTTTGTTATTTTTTTACATGATTTTACAGAGTCCAAATCATTAATTAAACCAAACCATGCCTTTTGAGCTTTGAACACATTGATCTGTACTTTCAGAAGAAGGGAAACAACAGCAACAGCAGCAACAGGACTCTCCTTGAAATCACAACCAGTTTGTTTCTGCCTCTAACAATCTATTCAAATATTTTATTTCATGTTATGCATTAAGCAACATGGTAAAGCCTTTCATATCTCCTTTAGTTTACTCATAGCTTTCTACACTTATGTCCAGGGCTGTTATCAAAGCAGCCATTCACAAGAAAATAATGCAATTCTGCTTCTGTGTACCCTTTTAATGGCACAAAATAAAACACCATTGCAAGTATATAACAGATGACTGGATTGGCTTATATAACAAAGTTCATGTGAGCATCTCAGTGTTTGAGATTTGATTATTTTCTAATAGGTAGTTCGTTAATGTATTAACCTTAACCTGATTATCAATTGTTTCAAGTTTCCCTTATTATTGTACCTTTTATTATTATTTATTTCTTAGCAGATGCCCTTATCCAGGGCGACTTATAACATATCATATTATTTTTACATACAATTACCCATTTATACAGTTGGGTTTTTACTTGAGCAATCTAGGTAAAGTACCTTGCTCAAGGGTACAGCAGCAATGTCCTCCACCTGGGATTGAACTCACAAGCCTCCGGTCAAGAGTCCAGAGCCCTAACCACTACTCCACACTGCTGCCCTTTTATACCATGTGGCCAGAGGCTGATTCACAATTAATCAATCCATCACCCTCTGGCCACATTCCACACTTTACCCATTCTTCAGTCAAACATTCCACAAAGTAATTAAACAAGCAAACACATCACCCTCACACAATTAATCAATTCATTGCAGTGCAATCGGCGACCATCTTGACTGCAGGCTGTTTGCCCCACATATGCCAGGGCCTTGGATTTGATTGTTTTTATATTATTGTGAAGACTGCATTTCACTTTATTCTTGTAATGAAATCTGAATGGATTTTGCCACATCCTGCAATACCCAATCCCCAAAATGAAGAGTAGATTGGAAAATGAGCGCTCAAGTGTCCCATGTCAAAATCTCATTTATTATAAAACCTCAGTCTTCCAAAACAAATGTCCACACGTTGCAGATGCAGCTGCTGAAGTGACTCTCTGAGATGGGTTTCTGCACCACCAGTCAAAGTGTGTGTGCAGTTTTGCATGACTTACTATTTATTTTTCAATTTGGCTTCTTTTCCTCATTTTCCCATGTTCACCTCAATCAGTTATTCCCACAAACAACTGCCCTTTCTTTTTGTATTTGCCATTACACAAGTGCTAAAAATAGCAGCACTTTAAAACATTTTTCCTAAATTGTCACTTTGCGTTTGCTACACTGCTTTGAGAAATCGAGGTCACTTAAGCTTACCTATATACAAGAAACCCCTGTAAAATGTGTGGATTAAAATAGCATTGAAATACACAGGAATAATTCTCAAAGCTGGGCAATGCCGTATATATTTCCTTAGCTTTTCACATGCTAAGTCTCAGTAGCCTTCAACAGTTGGCAGCCTCTTCTTCGTTACAGTCACATCAATGGGCAGAGCTGCTGAGTGGGGTCCTCAAGGTGCATCTGTTTCTAAACATGATGAATTTACTAACTCTCTGGACAGACAGCCAGCTTGTCTCAAACAACTTACTTCAGCCAGGTCGGGGTTTACTCAACCCAAACCACTGATCATCTCCCATGATCTCATAATCCAAACACATGCTTGCTTATCCCCTGCTCTTTCTTTGGACAGGTTTCATTTTTTTTAATACTCATTTATTTTATTTTTTTTTAAAATTGCAGAATTTCTGCTCAACACACAATATTATAACATCTAAATGACAAGTACAGCAGGCTACATGTATAGTAAATCACTAAAGAATAAAGCCTGTCACCTCGTGTCACCTCGTGTCACCTCATTCTGTGAAAGTCAATCCAAATAACGATAAAAGAAACGAAGAGCACTCTGACTGTCACCTGTTGTTGTACAGTGATGACCAAACACAGCACTCAGATTGGAGCAAACACTGTCAAGATCCATGACCCGTGTTTCATTCCAGCCGAGCTCAGAGCTGAAGCAGACAGGTGTCAATAGGACACTAACACCCCACTGCTTCATCCTGACCACACACGAGTGCACTGATGTTCTGCACTAGCAGATTGGACAGGTATGGTCTATTGCTCTTATATTTGAATAAGTGTTTTAATACATGGCATGAATTTAGATGAAAATAAAAGATGAGGTTCCTTGAAGAGACGTTTTATGTATTATATATTATACACACATTTAGTATAACTACCTAATATTGTTAAAGCATGTTTAGATGCAATATTCATTGTCTTCAAATGATACATAAACTAAAGTGTTGCTGATACCACTATATTTTGATTGCACAGTTTTTTAAAAAGAATTGTGCTTTTATTTCTATTACTATTGCTGTTATAAACCGAGATGGATATGCTGTATAAAAAAAGAAACCAGTCCAATTCAATTTCCTACATTTGTTGTTTTACTTCTAAGAAGGGGCAGACTGTTCTAGTTTAACTTTTGGACTACTGCATTTCTACTGCACTTTTACATGCCTTCACATCCTTAGACAGCAACTTAAATGGTGACTGGTCAATGCATCAGTTTAATGTGGGATTTGCCTTCAGATCGAATGACTCGCTCTGTTCCATGAACTCGATTCCCAGAGGTGAGCAGCCTGCTGAATTACTACAGCATTTAAAACCACTGTCTCCCCCAGTCTAGTATTGGATTCCTGTTCGGACAAGTCCTATTTTTATTTTTTATAATCCTATCTGAACCCCTGGTGATGTGCTCAATCAATAGTAAAAGGAGTGTGCTGAATCTCATTATAAAACTGAACTGTATTCGTGAATCTAAAATGAGCCTTGTAAAAGGAGCACGTCTTTTAAAATGAGTTTCACTGAACGAGAACATTAGAAATGTAGCTGTTTTCATTGATCTCCGTTACAGAAATGTAGTTTTTAATCAACTCAGCTTTACCTTACTCTGCTATTCTGCCACCCTGCTGTGACTAATGTACATGTTTAGGGTTTGTTTCTTTAATCAAGAGTAGATGCAATACTTTCTTGCATGAAACTAAAAATGTATATATATATATATATATATATATATATATATATATATATACCTATTCTACTTAGATACTCTGCATATATATATATATATATATATATATATATATATATATATATACTACCTATTCTGCATATATATATACCTATTGCATGTTATATATATGGATATATATATATATATATATATATTTATATATATATATATATACTATATATATATATATATATATACATATATACTTGCTTTTACATATATCTATACACCTATGGTGACTGGTCTACACTGCATTTATATATTATATATATACACCTATCGCTCTGTTTGTTGCAGAGGTAGCAGCCTGCTGAATTATATTTATATATATATATATAACGCTATGGGATTCCTGTTCGGGACAAGTCCCTGCATATATATATATATATATATGTGCTCAATATATATATATAGTGTTTATCTATATAAACTTGAACTCTTGTTATATGAATCTAAAATCTGCATTTATGAGTTTATATATACACATTAGCTGCAAGACTTGATCTCTGCAGTATATATATATATATATACCTATTCTACTTGCTACTGCAACACCTATATGATATTGACCATTCCCTTCAGGTTGCATATAATACAAAATATATATATATATATATATATATATATATATATACACCTATACTACTTGCTACTGAACATATATATATATATATATATATATATATATATATATATATATATAAACCTATACTACTTGCTACTCATATATATAAATAATATATATATAAACCTATTCTACTTGCTAATTGCATATATATATATATATATATATATATATATAAGAGTAGCATTGACTTTCAAGTTTAAGTGGGATATGCAGCCTCTTCTTTGTTGGACTCAAGAAGATATTTCTGTCTGATTGGATAATACTATGGGACATTGTAGGAGATTGAGGTTTGGTTTGAAGTGTTTTCTAGATATAACTTCCTCTTGTTATATCAATAGGAATTATTTGTATGCTTCTGTCACAATTGTGCAAGACTTGAAAAGTCCCAGTATTGTTTAACACATAGAAACGACTGGCAGTGCAACACCTCTCAATGGTATTGACCATCCCTTCAGGTTAATAATAATACAAAAATATCACTTAAAGTATATCAGAATGTCTCCTTAAATCCTTATGGCTGTTGAACTGATAAAAAGGATCATTTCTAATGTCTTGTGATAAAGTTGTTAAAACACTTAGCATGCTTGTGAAAAAAAATAATGTAAAATATGTAGATGCTAATTAATAACTTCACAGCAGGCATACAAGACTTTCATTGACTTTCAAGTTTAAATCAAACTTCAGCCGCTTTTGAGGATGATAACTTTTCTAACTGTGAGGAATACTGCATGACATTGTATAATTGAGGTGTGGAAATGCATAAATATATCTATAACATCTGGTGTCTATAGGCTACATTATATTACTTCTGTTCCAACTGTAACTAAAAAAATTACCCATTTCAATTAAGCATGGCTAATGAATGTCTGGTCTCACAGACCCCAATTAGCATTAACCACTACATGATGTTATCTTAAAGTCTTAGTCCAAGTCTGAGTGCTAATACAAGTCAGTTCAGACT
Source organism: Huso huso (assembly GCA_036884735.1). Classification (NCBI taxonomy): domain Eukaryota; kingdom Metazoa; phylum Chordata; class Actinopteri; order Acipenseriformes; family Acipenseridae; genus Huso; species Huso huso. The sequence goes on from JAHFZB010000066.1 coordinate 358,261, forward strand.
TAATTAAGAATCATTCATTTTTCGGGTGAGAACCATAAGTCCAAAAAGGCACTGCTTTATTTGAGGTGCTATGAACCCAATGAAACTGGAATTAAAAAGAACCCTGGATGAGCTAAATACAAAATCTGCTGTACCATTGGTGTTTTATACCTTCCAACAATTACTCTCATCCTAATGAAGATGTGATGTCACTCACAGGAGGTCCCTGGTTCAAATCCCACCTCAGCCACTGACTCATTGTGTGACCCTGAGCAAAGCAGCCTGATGAAGATGTGATGTCACCACGTTCACACAAGCAGCCTGGTGAAGTGTGTGATGTCACCACGAAGATGTGAAGCAGCCTGATGAAGATGTGATGTCACTCACGCAAGCAGCCTGATGAAGATGTGATGTCACTCACACAAGCAGCCTGATGTAGATGTGATGTCACTCACACAGCCTGATGAAGATGTGAAGCAGCCTGATGAAGATGTGATGTCACTCACGCAAGCAGCCTGATGAAGATGTGATGTCACTCACGAGAGGCACAACAGAGAATTTGTCTTCATCTGAAAGCAATGAACCCAGCTTTGAAAATGTGAGCCTTTTAAACAATACCATCATGGTCATGTTGCCCTTGCTGTTCTGCAGGGTCATACAGACAAAGAGAATATGGCTGGACTAGACACATGTCCCCAAGGGACCCTAGCTCCCATTTCACAGTGAAGTCACCGTAGCAGAAGAATTGGTACACATGACTTATTTCTCAGAGAGTTCTGTTGAACTCATGAAAGTGCCTTGGCATTTGGAAGGAATTTAAAATCATGCCAGCACAATAAAACACACTGTGAAATGCAAAATTTCAGAATAATGCAGAATAATAATCAAGCAGACTTCACCTGGTGTTAAGTGTGGGTTATAGAAAGAGGAGACTATGCAAACATGCATTTTTGTAGAGACAATTTTGGATACAGCTAACAAAACACCTACTCACACGGTAACATTCTCAGTTCGACAGAAAATGGCAGCAAAAAAACTTTCAGGGTGATATTTCCTTTTCTAGAAGATAATTTAGAGAAGTGAAACCCCCCTCCAGGGGACCCCATGGTTTTGACTTAGTTGAGTTCCAGCACATTGGTCTCTGAACTTGGAGTTTGGGGTTTGATCCTCATTCTCAATCAATTTACCTTCCAAGCAATTCCTTACAGTGCTCAAGTGATATAACCTACTGCCATAGTGATGTAAACACTGCACCATCATTTAATAAGACAGTGGCAGCGTTTAGGTCCATCGACACATTTATCGCACAATGTGTCAACTTTAAAACCACATTTCTAGAACATAAACATGCTCAATGATATTCTGCCAGTGTATATTCATTTTTCATGTGGACATGAGTCATTTTGTTTTTACTTTCTCTATCAGTTTCAGTTGAACGCACTTACAAAGATGCGTTTGAAAATGTATGTTTAAAAAGTAAAGTAATTTCTTTGATAACATACTGTACAGCTCCAGTGACTCTACTCTTTAATCTTAAAGCTACCTGCTTCGAATACTAAATCCAGAATTACTGCAAACCTTCAAAACCTTCAAATGAAAAAGCACACACTTTTATCAATTTGATCCTTCTAACTAGAAACTAGAGATATCTAAAAACAATTCATTTTTCTAATTAAAAATGTACATGAACCCAAAAAGAAAATAATTTCAGTCTCAAGCTAATGCCATTCTTAAATTAGGAACCTGCATTGAAGTAAAGAAAGTGGAGCTTTACTGCCAGATGGTCTTAACTTTTGCTTTCCTGCCAGTTTGAAAACTCAGTTCCATCATTTTTACCTTTCCTCAGCTCCTGTTCACTATGTCAAGCACCATTACCCAAGTGACGTGTAGCATTCGACTCAGCAATGCACTGTCGACCAGAAGCCATTGATTTCTGAATGACACAAGCCAGTCATTCTACAAATACTTTGATACGTATCTCCTGACCTTCTCACTGTTTCATTTGAATTATGGTATAAGTCTGCTATGATGTTAAACACATTTAGTTTTATTAGTTTCGTGAGTTGCATGGTCTTGTTTTGATTTGAGTATTACAGTTTTGCTGATGATTAACAGTTGCAAGTAAAGACAATGGCACAACCCTTTCAGGCTTTATTTGTGCTTTCCTGGTACAATAATATTGAACATAAATGAAGTGTTATTTATAATACAAGCTTCCACTTATTTCACATAGTGAACTTAATAAATAGAAGAGGAAAATCCAGGCATGTAACATGAAATCATATCTGACCAGTACTGGCATTAAAAATTAAAATACCCTAACACAGCAGATTGAATTACAGGAAAAGAGATATTGTAGTAGCCCTTCTCTCCTAGTGCACACAAGTAATTTAACAATCTTCCTAGGCCTCTGTAAATTCTGTATTAACTATACAAAGGGGTAATTTACTTATTCTGAAACATGTTCTAAATCCTTGAACCATAAATAGAAATAAATATACTTTAATGTGCACTTGTGTTTTATATTTCAAAAGTGTTATAGATATACTGAATAGAAACCCCTTCCTTTGTAAAATTCTGTGTAATTTAACTTAGTCTAACAATAACTGTTGGGGGACAATACGGTTTAGATAGGACCTTATGGTGAATCTCAGTGTAAATGGGGCCAGAATGAAACCAAACCAGTATTATTATTATTATTATTATTATTCTGATTATTATTATTATTTATTTCTTCATATGGCGACTTACAATCCTGCCCTGTTACAAACCATAAACAAGAAGAGCAAGAAATACAATAACTTTTGTTAATGTGACAAACCACAATTCAATAATACAGCAGATTTTACATCAGGATATGATTAAAAGTGATAGTTACATCAGGATGATTAAATACACTGAATACAGGTTAAACACCCAGTATTTGAAGTACAGGATTAAATGTAAAATGGGGGGGGCAGATAAGAGCAGAACAAAGCACATTTCTGAAGGGTGATAGTTCCCAGGATACAAACTTAAGTTTCAGGTGCTGTTTGAAACTGGTAATAGGCGCCGACTGTTGGACTTTCCTGACATCTGGGAAGGTCATTACCACTGCGGAGCAAGGGTGGAGAAGGAGTTTAGATAGGAGGCGGAGCGGAGAGGTGAATCTAGGGGGGTGAGGGAGATGAGGGTGGAATCTCAGTGTAAATGGGGCCAGAATACAAAGTCTTGAACTGGAGTATAGGGGTGAGCCACAGCGGCGGGAGTAGTGGAGTAGCGTGGGCAGCGAGGGGCCACGGGCAGCAGAGTCAGGCTAAACCAGCCAGGAGGGAGTTGCAGTGATCCGGAGAGTACCAGGGCCTGGACTCTATAGGGGTGAGCACAAAGCGGGAGCCATCTCAACGCCCTGCAATGATTTCCTATAAAAAAAAAAAATGAGCAACTTTGCCCCAATGTTTGCCCTAGTTTAACAGCACATGTTATTTTATTGGGAAAGAGCAATGTATGAACCACAAGAACAGCAGAGGACAAGTAAAATGGAACTCAATGTTTTTATTTATAAGATAAAATATGCTTTTCGCATATACGTATAAAAATGGAAATATCAAATGGATCCTTTTTTCATTAGTTAACATCAGCTACACAAATTAGACACTCGTTCACAAATCAGCATCACAGGCTGTCAAGCACTGAAGGGCACCTAAGCAGAATAAAACAATCTAGATTTAGTTACATTGGAGATGTGGTTGAGGACTCAGTCAACGAAATGCATTAAAATCAAAATCAGTGTCAACTAAACAAAGAACGAAACCTGGCAAGCCCTCAATCTCACCTCCAATGGAGTTTAGATACAGAGCATCAGGCACGTATTCCATTGGCTAAATAATCCCATTCTCACAGCTATCAGAGAAAGCAACTGGATTTTCATTTTACAGGCTAAACTATCACATCGGAGCCATTCTAGATCCCCTACCCCTCTCACTACAGGCAGAGCTGGTGCCGGGCTAAGAATGTAGCAGAAACGGCAACACATGAGCTCCAATTGCTATATGCGGATACACACCACCGCCAGTATACGCTACAGTTATAAACTTCAGACACAAAGTAGCAGTTCCTCAAAAAACCCTACCGCTGCTCCTACTTCCCAGCCCGGCATCCATGCTCACACATCATCCTGAACATCCTCTCAGCTCTCCTCATTCTTCTTCATCAAGCTTTATAAAGTATTCAGCTACAAACAATTGGACTAATTGATTAATTACACTGCGATTACCTTGCACACATTCGCACATGCTTTAAAAACATATCAGTATAAAATAATCAAAGTGCAATAAAAAACTACACATCTTAAACCATTATAAATACAAAATAAAGTGCAAAGAACGCTTAACCCTGTTACATCAGTATAAGCAGGATTTTCTCTGGAAAAGCAGAACACATGTACAGCAGCTTTCAAAAAAGGTTTTCAGCAAAAGACTGGCAAGGTGTTTAGTCAGATAGCCTTCCAAACATAGATTTTCCTTCAGAGTTTACTGACATATTTGGCTTAAGGATTCTTTTCTAATCAATGGAATGACCAGCTTAATAATTAAAATAATGTCAGGGGTTTAGGTGTGTTAATTCGTCAAAGCGTCAATAGTATTAGCACCAGCATTCAAGAGAAAAATCTGCATTTATTTTTATGTAAAGGATACACAAGGAAACATGCTGAAGGGGTGAAATAAACCACTGGTTAGAAATCTGTTGTTCCTGTTTCTTTAATCTGGAATAGCAGAAATGTATTTGTTTATGTGGTTCTGGGTAAAGAGGCTTCACATGTTAATGGTTCTTTGTAATAAAGATGTCATAAATCTGGATTTGGGGGAGAAAGGTAAAGTATCACTTATAAAATACAACAGCGTGTGTGCTATTGAAATTCTCTAGGGACACCGACTCACACCTATCCATGGAACAGTACCCTGTGAGAGTGTCTACCAGGCAAAGTGTTGGGGAATCTGCTCTTCATTATATCTTATCCAAATAACAACAAACAAAGCATTGAAGGCTTCTTTTTCTTGAAGCCATTTACCAGTTTCTTCTATTAGCAGCTAATATTAACTGCATAATAAGCATTCAAGATAAAGGGTAAATATTTCACTGCAAGGACTAATTAACTGGGAACACTGGTGCGTTTTTATTAATGTTGTTCTGTGATAAAGACTCCATGGAGGCTGTTCCTTGCTGTGGCTGGTTAGTTATGCTAATGCTTATAGCCTAGGGGGGACAGTTTGTCAGGATGGGGTTTCTGTATTCCATTAATAGACATAGCTAAAATGAGAATTGTGGCATAAGGTTATGAGAGGCACTGGTTAACAGGAACTGCATAAGGGGCTGTAGTTATTTTGTTCCCTAATTTTCAGTTCGAGAATGTCTGATTGGCTGACAATAATTCCATCCCATGCAACTTTCTTCTGTATCTCGCTGGGATCATTTTTTATTTGTATAATTTTGCATTTTAAAGGCTGTTTTGTAAGCACAACAACACACCTGAAGTTGTGTTCTAATAACTTGAAGTTGTGTTCTAATAACTTGAAGTTGTGTTCTAATAACTGGAAGTTGTGTTCTAATAACTTGAAGTTGTGTTCTAATAACTTGAAGCTGTGTTCTAATAACTTGAAGTTGTGTTCTAATAACTTGAAGTTGTGTTCTAATAACTTGAAGCTGTGTTCTAATAACTTGAAGTTGTGTTCTAATAACTAGTTGTGTTCTAATAATATTGAAGTTGTGTTCCAATAAAATGAAGAATTGTAATAACACATTTAATCTATTACAGTATTGATATTGATTCTGCAACAAAATGAAGAATTACAGATTTAATCCTTTTCTGCAATAGAGGTACAAATACAGATCATTTTGTGGTACATCATTGTGTGTATACAAGTTCTCGTGGATAATGGGCCACACTATTAGGTCACAGTTTATTAGGAGCCAAACTATATGAAAGCCTAATGACTCAATTTGAAGTAACGGCTGGCATGCTGCTACCTACATCAAAGCTGTTATCATGTAAAAAGAGTTGGAATACAAAGGCCATAACTACTGGCACCATGCTATCATAAAATCCCCATCTGTGCTTGATTTGTATAAAAGTCCATACCGCTCAGGGACTGGATGTTGTAGATATTTCAATAAAGAACTGAAAAATACATGCGGTACATTCTTTCACAAACACTATGAAAGAACCAAACTAGACCCCAGCCTGGGGCCCCCTGATTTAGAAATTAAAGACACTCAGACATGCTTTCAAGTCTTTCAAACTCTCCTGATTAAAAGCAGAAAGTTGTGAAGAGACAGATAACCAGAAACTGGAACGCTTGCATGAGCGCTCTTCTCAGATGATGCCATGTGACCAGAGCTGGAAAAAAAAAAATCAGCGCAATGAAATGATCTGGATAATGTAAGTTTCATTTTATAGTCACTTTTGTCTTTATGGCACCTATTCAGTGCAGCTAAATTCCAATCTGGAGATATTGCAGAATGTGCCTGTACTGTATGTAGCAGCACATTATTATTATTATTATTATTATTATTATTATTATTATTATTATTATTATTATTATTATCACACAGTACGATCCAGTAAATGAACAAACCCTGATCATGTTTGAAAGTAATGTTTCAGTGCTGATACAATTAGACTTTGATGTGACAGTGTAGAGATCAGAACCGTATCTGCAGCTTTCTTCCATTCAAATCAGACTGCTGTGGTATGCGATACGAAAGGGAAATAAATGCTCACTTCATTTTCTGTAGTAAACACAATAATCTATCAATATCACAAGCCAGTGCTTAGCTTCTTAAAAGCATCTGTGTCTCCATTTTAGAAGATGCCTCCACTAGAGCCATTACAAAACCTAATGGGAGAAAAAGATGTCAAGGTAATGCTTGATTGCGATAAAACGCAATTGTGGTGCACAAACCCATCCGCAATGATACTCTTCACAATGTGTGCAGTAAGTACACTGCACAGCTACTTCTGTGCAGAGTCTGACTGAGCTCAAGCTTGATCCTTCATTGTAGCACATGATAAAACCACATGTGTATTCATGTAGCTGCATCCCCAACAACATCTCGTGACACAGGCTGCACAATCACTGGTGCTTCAATTACAACAATCTGAATATTTCAGCAACTTCCACCAGGGAACATATTCATGAAATAATTAAAACAGGACTGTCAATCAAACTACTGTCATTGAAATATCAACTCGACCCTCCTTTCGTGCTGGAAGAGCAACCCCCTTATCTCCTGTGTATGGTCAAGTGACTTTCTAGCCATCCATTATTATTATTATTATTATTATTATTATTATTATTATTATTATTATTATTAATTCTACTCCGGAGGCTTTGTTCAGTATAATTACCAGATAATGGAATCATGCTAATCGTAGAACATGCATGAATTGGTTGATTGCTACTAATGTCCTGGGCACGGTTCCAGATTTACAGAGGTCATGTGGGGATTGCTACTCCGCTCTTCAGGTGCACAGAGCAGTCATTATAAAATTCTCGGTGATGAAATCTATTGGCCATAGTGGTACATTCTGTTCTGCTCTACCATTGACCGACAGCTTCCTGTACAAAAAAACCCCAAACAAGACCCATCACACCAACAGCAGCATTGTGACTTTGAACTGTATTCTGTGTACAAGGCTTCATACAACCCTAATCTCACAGTTTGCAGCGCTCCAGCTTACAAACTTCATTTAGAAAAAATAGCAACCATCCTACTTCTTGATACAGCCTGACCGACTGCGAAAATAGTTCAATTTTTTCTTTGCTTTGCTTTATGCATTTGGAAACACATTCCAATGAAACCTGTACCACCTGCTGCACATGTACAAAGAAAGAGGAGCTGCTGTGATGGGCAGAATCAATTTGCCTGAAATAAATAGAATGCCCTGGGTCAATTATCTTCTCTCCCGCTGTCTCTGAGAGCCAAACTCAAAGTCTCCTGTTCTCATCATTCAAGCCTGTTTGTATGAAGTCAGACAGTCTATAAATGCACTATATAACATCGACCCCACAGTTCTGGCTCACTCTCTTTTTATTTTAAACAGAACAGTTACATATTTCAGGTGAGCAGGTAAAATGTATGGAAAATAACATTTTAAACTGAATATGGCAATCCCAATTTATATGGACATTTTATTAGCCGAAATGAATTTTGACTTACATGTTTTAAATCAATTATCTTTCTGGCTGTATTTGGTTAGTTGGATTTTCTTTTATAGCAAACAATTTAGTATTCTGTCTGCAGTACTGTGAATCATCCCTACTATGCATTTGGCTTATGTAGACAATCCAAGCTGGCTGAATGCCAGTGTTGATGGGCTCATTTAATATACAGGAAGATAGCCAGTGACCTTTTCTCTGCTCGGTCACAGAAGTTGTGTCTTTTTCTTTCTAAGAGCAAAGGAAAGAAAAACTGCCCTGGTCTGGCCCGATGCGTGTCACTGTCTTGGTGAATAACAGGTGCAGCGTGATGCTGTCCCAGTCCTGTGTAAGTGATTCATATTGCTCTGTAAACTATTACAAGGTGCTTTACAGGACTGCATACATTACTCTGTCAACAGTGCATATAACACATCATCAGCCAGCCAAAAACGAGTTCATGTGCCAACAGCTAATGGGGAATGCAAACTCAAATTCTTGTTTCCCCAAAACAATTACAATTAGAGTGCTCAGCTCCGGTTGACAATTAGGTCTATTCTAGATATTTCTACATTTTAAATGACTGTTAGACATTTACGCATGAGAGTTTTAAGACTGTACGTAATTTGTTTTACATTTCAGTTCCTTGAAACCTCTCTGCTTTGTATCGGGAGCTAAAAAGAAATGTTTTATGCTGTCAGCAAACATTACTTTTTTTTTGAGCGCAATGAACCTTTTTAGAAAAGGGTTTATTTTCATTTCAGGCATTGTGGAGGCAGTGAATAACAGGGCTGTCACATCACCGCAACATCAATTCAATTGACATTGCAGCGCTGAGCTCAAACTTGGGCTTTTAAATCCAAACATTTTGCTTTATTTATCATGTTTTTTTGTGAAGAAAAGAATGCTCTGTAAAAT